>PVHY01001895.1:92441-141818 GCA_004024945.1 Uropsilus gracilis | reverse complement strand
GATGGATGGATGGATGGATGGATGGATGGATGGATGGATGGATGGATGGATGGATGGATGGATGGATGATAGACTCTGCCAGAAGCTTATAAAAATACAAAAAAAATGGTATGCATGATCATACTATTTGCTAAAGGATAAATAGTCAGCACAAATTCTCTAATTAGAAAACAATGTAAAGCAATGATTGGTTACTTATTTCCTCCTTTTAAAATGTTGGAAGTGACAACTGCTAATACCTAGTATCAGGGAAATATAGGAAAGCAGAAAGGGGAAGGTAAGTTTGAAATGCTGTCCTGTTATCTCAGTACATTTAAAGGCATATGACTAAAAACCTAGCTATTTAACTTCTAGAAATACATAATAAAATTAAGCATATCAATGTGGCCTTAAGGATGAATATGACATTTCTGCAACTAATATGAATGTGAATACCTAGTAAAAGATACTCTTGATTAAGACAGCTAAAGCTTTATGGATAAAATAAGAAATATTATTTTTTGTAAAAGGCATCTTTCTGAGAATTCTTTAGTGTAAACATGAAAAGCAGTTAGGTGAGTCAAACTGGTGATTTTCATAATGTGTTCCTTATATTTTATTTTTATGATTTTTTTTTCCAGAGGGTGAGCCAAAATCATAACACAGTATATGAAATTAAAATATGAAATCTAATGGTATCTTTTGAGGGGGGGGGCATTGGCAAGTTTTAGAAAAAGAGAAAGGAGCCAGTGAAATTTTGGTGAGATTGATAATCAAGGAAAAAGATCCCTTAACTCTAAATATAATATCACATGCATATACATGTGATTAATTCAAAGAAGTACTACAAAGGTTTAATTTGCTAAACAAAAATTTATTTAATTTTATTATAATTCATTTTTATTGTGACACCATTGTTTTACAATGCTATACACAATTCAAAAGATCAGAATGACAAGGGATAGGTGTATGTCTGTACACTTCTCCCACCATTAAGTTACCCTTCGCTTTTTGCTGTAGTCCATTATGTCACCTTTCCTTTTTCCATTCCACCTTCCCCTTCTTCTGCTGGTAGCCTCCATTCTACAGTAATATTTCTAAGGCATGTTGATAACTGGATTTTATCTGAGTTTCATTTTTCTATAGCTACATATAAGTGACACCATTCAGTATTTGCTTTTCTCCTTCTAATTTGCTTAGTTCCATCAATGTTTTTTTAAATGGCAAAAGTTTATCTATTTTTAATAGTTAAGTGTAGTTTTTATACATATATAAAACAAGGCATCCTTATTCATTCATCTGTTTTTGGGTACTTAGATTGTTTTCATAACTTGGTTATTATAAATAATGCTATACTGAACATAAAAGTGCATCTATTTCATCAAATTCATGTTTTTGCATTTTTTGTCTATTATCAATCATTTAATACTGACATTTAGTGCTTTCTTCCATGAGTTTCAATTTTTCTATTGATTATAGGATGTTCTAGCTATAATTATTTTGAAGGCAGAAATGAACACATGATTTACAAATGAGGATAAAGGCAGTTCATAATAATATTCCGTAAACAATAGGTTCAATTCCAATTGCTTTTTATGGGATGTTTGTTCACCACTTTTTATTTCCTTAAAGTGAGAGATGAGATTTTTCATTTGAACTCTTTCTTAATTCTTGAAGAGGGCTTCCACTCTTAGTACTGTTTTTGCTGTTCCCCATAGATCTGGTGGATTGTGTCATAATTTTCATTTGCCTCCAGGTATTTCTTAATTTCTTCTTTGGTTTCTTATTAACCCAATAATCATTCAGTAGTATATTATTCAGTCTCAATATATCAGAGGTTCCAACTTTTTTTTTTTTTTTTTTGGTGGTTGATTTCTAGTTTGATAGCATTGTGATCAGAGGAGATACCTGGTAAAATTTCAATCTTCATGAATTTATTAATATTTTTCTTTTGATACAGTATGTGTTATATCCTAGAGAATATTCCATATGTTCAAGAAGATTGAGTATTCTGGATTTTTAGCAGTGCAGTACTTTATAAATATATTATAAGACAGCATGGTCTAATTCATTGTTTACACGATGTTTCCTTCATAATTTCTTTGGTTGATATCCATTGATAATAGTGAGGTATTTAATTCTCCAGTAACTATTGTGTTGTTGGTAATGTCTGTTTCAGACTTTGAAAATAACTGTCATATGATTTTTGATGCTCTTAAATTTGGTAAATAACACTGATGAATATAATGTTTTGCCAATGCATTACTATACTTTCAGTCATTAAAAGCTGCCCATCCTTGTCACATTACCTTTTTGGCTGGACATCTATTTCATATGCTATCAATATGACTGTTTCTGCTATCCTGTGATTCTCATTTGCTTGTATAATTGCTTTTCAACCTTCTCTGAACCTATATTTATCTTTGAAGTTTTTGGTGCATCTTCTATAAACACCAGAAAATTGATTCTATTTGCTGATCCAACTAGTCGCTCTATGGCTTTTGGGTAGTAAACTCAATATATTCACATTTAAGTTAATTACTGATATACAAGAATCTGTTACTGACATTTTGTCTTTTATCATTAGAGTGGTTTGGGGTTTTCTCTTTGTTTTTCTTTTACTTTTTTTTAGGCATAACTTCTTTTTTTTAAGGCTGACATGCTATATGGTATATGGGGATTAAGGTGATTAGATTTTTTAATAAATTATTTAAGGTATACAATGTGGTGATTTAATAATATATACAATTATGAAATGATTACTACAAGCAGCATAATTTACATATCCATCACCTCATGCCATTACAAATTTTTTAAATGTGAGAACTTATATTAATACTGCTAGAAGTTGGGTTATGTTTAATGTGCATTGTAGCTGTAAATTACAGAAATTTCAAACTCCTACAATATTTTTGTTCTTATATTTACACTTGACATTGGATTTTCTTTTGTACTCTACTTAAAAGGAGTATACATCTCACAGATCTTTCAGCCATAATCTATCATTATTGTACCAGACCCCTGTATTTGTGATGGTCATAACTTGTGGAGGGAGAAAAGTATTCAATAATGAGGTGATGAAATCTCATTGAGCCTGTATCTTCAGGTTGTAACCATGAAAATTATCCCAAGTATTACTTTTAAGCCCCAGATATCTGATCTCTTCTTCTATGGCATCATCACTGCTAATTTCATGAAGACATGATTGTTCCCACTGATCATGTTCTTCTTGTTCTCCCCCCCCCTTCTTTGTTGAGACAAGTTTGAAGATGCTGAATTTGGAAAGAAACTTCTCTTAGCATTGTGATTAATGGTTAGAATTGAGTTCTGACAGCTTTATTTCCTGGATAATAGACTTTTTAATGAATAAAGTCCTTGATATATGTTGCAATGATTATTTGTCCTATTATAATTACTACTTAAAGATTCGTAAAGCTTTCTATGGGTATACCTTTTAAATTCTCAAGAAGCTTTTAAATTCTCAATAAGCATTTCATTTATTCAATTATCAGTAACACAAAAATATGTATTTTTCACACTTGCCACATATAAAGCCTTTGATACAGAGTCAATTGGCTGAATCAGCCACCAGGACTTCTGACAGTGGTGTAATTGAAAATTGTATTAAGTGCCATACTGTCCTGGTGGATAGGGTCTAAGAGAAAGACCCATAAGAAGAAATGAGAAATGCAAAAAGGATGCACAAAAAGAGGAGCCAGAGAGAGGTTGTGGAAGGCATGAGAATAGTGGGCCAGTATAAAGGATCCTGAGGGGTGGGGTTGGGTGGAAGACCCCTGGAAGAGTGAGCTGGTGGTGGTAAGGAATCATTGAAAAAGTGGCCGGCCAGCAGAAGAGTAGCCAGTGTGGAGTTGGATGCCAGAATGGCAGTTTGGGAGTGACCAGGGGCTGTTGAGGGCAGTCTGGTGAATGTGGCCATAAGCTGCCAAAGGCAAGCCTGGTGAAAGAAATGTGTGGCGCTGCAGCAAGGTAATGTGGAATTCTGGTACCTGGAGATAGCCAGGGATTGTGAAAGCTGATTTTGCATCAGCAAATGTTGGAAACATTTGAAGGATCTTGAAGAAGCTGAACAGCTCAGAACAGAATGCTGGCAAGAGAAGAAGCAAAGAGAAGATTAAAAAGAAAGACTGAATTTTGCAAAGTGCCTGCCTCAAGTTTGGAGGGGCAAAAGGACACCATTTTGGACATGTGTTTTGGGGACTTTTGAACTGAACTGTATTGAATAAGATAATTGGCTGCTTCTGGCATTAGTGACTTTTTACTCACTATCACTTGATCCCATGTTAGAAGATTCTGTTATTCTTATTACTAACACCTACGATAATACCTGGAAAATGTATTGCATAATGAAAGTTTCACTGAAATATACTAAAAATGTTCCAATTACTTCATAATGTTTTGGCATGCAATTATCTATATCTGGTTACATAAAAACATGCAATATCAAAATGCAATAATAAAAAACAAAAATCTAATATATTAAAGTAAGCTTTCAAGTGCTGAACCATTGAAAGGGTTTATTTCACACATTATTGATAGGAAATGTCAAAATATCTTCACATGCAAAAATATTTCTATCTACCAAATCTATAGTTACAAAATGAAGAATGAAATTCTAGGTTGTTCTCAACACTGTCACAGACCTAAATCATATTGAATTCATCCACCATTGATATTGGCAGTTCATTATTATCAATTAAATATTGTAACCTATGATATTTTAATTCTCAAATATTTTATGCTACATTTTATAATAGTAGTTTCTCAAATTTAATTGCAAGATGAACAGGTCATTCACTAAAATCATATGTTATATCCTGAGGTACAATACTTCATACTTTTAATATAGACTTAGAGAAATATGTAATAGACTCAATGTGAAAAACAAATAATTGAAAATAATATAGTTAACCAAACAGAACATAGTATACTGACCAAAACAATACTTAAATCAGTCAACATTAAGTAATACATTAGTCAGATAACCTTTGGCTCACAGATTTGTTATCTAGACCATAAAATTAGTGCTGTAGTGCCATCTCCTGGAAAGTGCAATGAAGAAAAGTTGTAGTGTAATATGAGTTCTTTATTAGATAGATAAGTGCTTCATATCAACCTTAACAATAAAGTGTCACAGAGAAGAAAGGAATAAACCTCTGTTTTTCTCTTCCAAGGTAAAAATGATATTTCACCCATATAACATTTATTTTTCCTTTATAAAATGACATCATTAAATACCATTAATTCTCTTGATGTTAATAATAGAGTATATGCTGAGCTTCTAGGTATCTAAGATTTATCATGATAAGTTTTCAAGATTACATTCCTGCTTAAAGTAAGCAGGTATTCTCAATTTTTAGGAGCCCATCCTTCATTTATTATTCTTCAGTAAGTCCAAAAACTAATACGTAAGTATAGTCATAACTGGGAATGCTTTCTGTACCTCTACATCATTTGTAAATCTAAACTTTTACATGGTTAAATTTTTTCTAGTAAAATGTCATCAATCATTTCTTCAGAAATTTGTTTGTGTGTTATATTAGAAAATTCATTTTTAACCTACTTGAGTAATCTCTTTTCAATATTAACCATAGTCATTAGTATCCTATCAATTATTAAATGAATGCATTTTGCATTTTATTTTCTTTTAAAATTTAGTGAATTTTTTGCGTGGAATTTTTGATTTTTTTACATTAATAGTTTTCAGATTATAATTGTGCACACAATTTTATTCAATAAATTATAATTGAAATATCACTTGTGTTTTGTTGGGAAATATATAATTCACTTTAGTGTTATAGCATTGTCTTTTATTATTATTTAAAGAATGTTATAAAAAGTTATAACTTAAGATAAAAAATATACTAGTAAGATTTACTGATCCATTATTATGGGCTAACAGATGATAATGTGAAAAAACTACAAATACATTAGTCAATATAATAAAAATGAAAATATACATTATAAATTATTACTACCTTCCACATAAATTATTCACTAGTCATATATGATCTGAGTATACTGTTCTCCCCTTTTGATATTTTCATATTTCTGGTTGAGATGCTATAGCAATGATTATTGAAAAAGAATACATGGGATTTAATACATTTTAGTCTTCACAGCTTTGCTTTAATTGAATGCAATATACAGTTAACAGTGCATTCATTTTAATAAATTTTGACAGTTGTGTACACTAGAAACTACCAACAAAATTGAGATTAAAAAAAAAAACCCTCAACATCACAATAACCCACTCTTTATCCTTTTATCACTTACACAACAATTGTGCATTTAGTCACCATAGACTACTTTGGAATTTCATATAAATATAATAATACAGTGCAAAATATTTAATGTTTAGATTTTTCCCACTCAACATCATTTTGACATTCATCTACATGATTGTGTTTACCTAAAATCACTCTTTTTATTGTTCTTATTTTATTAATCCATTTTTTTTCTGAGTAAAAGTTTTTATTTTGTTTTACTTTGTTTTTTTAGTATTAAATTAGAAAAATAAAATTGAGGTATTCCCTCTTGATTTTTTTTTAATATTTATTCTGAGAACACAGTAAACTGTCAAATTATGTGGGAGGCCAATTCTTGTAAATCAAATTTTTTTTCTATTCACCGTTAAAATTTAGTTATTTGCACAGCAGTTACCTTTCTCCCTTTTTCTTATTTAGTTTTGTTTACTTTGAAAAGGAAACTACAGTATCCACCATCTCCAGTGCTAGACAGTAGGTGTTGGATAGATAAAAGAATATTTATTAATTTAACAAACCTCTATTAAGCACTTTTTGTATGCCAAGAATAGTATAGACATTGGAAATATAGCAAAAATGTCCAAAGAGCTCTGTGCATAGCTATTTCCCAGTTTACCTATTTCACTTACCTGTGCCTTTTCATGTAAGCTTCAACCAGCTTTCTCCAGAAAATATTCTTCTGACTCCACCTATTTCAGGTAGGTTTCCCATTAAAATGTTAGTTTTTCAGACTCCTCAAATTCATAATGACATATTTGGGATCTGTACAGTTAGAGAGAAAGTGGTCTGGGCTGTGGAATCATGTCATTTAACTACCATATCCTTAACAGAAGTTCATTCAGGGTGACAGAGTCATAAGATAGTACAGTTGGAAAGATGAAAGTGGTATAAATAAATATAAATAAATAAAGTCTTTACTTGCATATGTGCAGGCCACCTTTGTCTCAATTTGGCTTTCCTTATCTCTTAGTGATAAGAGGCACTTGTTATTTTGCCTCTTACTATTTTCAATATCATTGAGTATTACTTTAAAGGACAATTTACTGTTACTTGTAAAAAATATTTAGAATGACAACAAACAGTATTTTTCAAAGGCAGCTAAATAAGATGTCACAAATCAGTACAGTACTAAAAGTCAACAGTCATACATATTTTTTTAAAATAGACTTGATATTCAGAAAAAGATTAAATACCTACTCTGAAATATTTGAAATGTAAAAATAATTATTCTAAGTGAGATAGAAATTAAATAAAAAGGAAAAGTTCTTATCTAAGTAAGTCATCACTAAAATTCAACACTGGCTGCCCTCACTACTTGCCTTGAAGGTCAAGATCACTGTACAGGAGACAGAAGCAAAAGCACAAGAACATATCCACTCAGAATGAGTTTAAATGCTATTTAGTGATTGTAAAACACCTTCAAAAAAAGTCAATGCACTAATTAAAAGTGCTCTTGAACATGAGCAAGCCAGATATCTCAGCAATATTTATAGATACAGTCCTTGCATGAGACAAGCCAAATGATACATTCAATATACTAAAATCTCTTCCTTCCTCATCTGACATGATGAATAGGAATCATCCACCCCTGTTAGAAAAGGTATTCCTCATAGTCAATAGAAAGAGATGTTTATTTTACAAAAGGGTGTTTAAGGTCCTTTGAGGGCAAAGATATTACCATATAACACCACTGTGCTTTGAGCCATGACACTGTAAGGACAAAATCACTGTTTACAATTATTTTAATAAAGAAACTAACTTCTAAAATGGGTCAACTTCCATCATTTCAAACAGTTCTCCAAATCATTTTATTGTAGTAATAGAATGTCAGTTGAAAATCATTGAAGATTTATACCAACAAGCATGTTGAATTTATAAAGTAAATGAGTACTTAAATCTGGAGTATGAATATGTACTCCAGAGATATTATCAAAAGAGAGACAACTGATGTTAGTGCATTATTTTTCTAGAAATGAAATTATATATATTTATGTGTGTGTGCATGTGTGTGTATACACAACACATATACATATGAGTAAATATATATGTATAATATATAAAATAATGTGTGTATGTGTATATATAGATGTGTGTGTGCGCACACGCGCGCGCACACACACACACACACATACAGAGAGAGACAGAGACACCAAGACAGATAGAAGAAGAAAAATAAGAAGGAAATGGAGGAGGGGGAGAAGAGGAGAGATACCTGTGAAACCATGATTTCAGAACTCTAATTTAGATTATACAGTTAGATCATTTTAAATAACAAATTTATTTTGGAATATTTTAGTGACTGTCAATTCAATCCAATAGTCATTTACAATTTATCATAAATTAGTTCAATTTCAAGTCACTTTATCCTTTATCGTCTTTTTTTTTTTCCTTTTATTTCTTCCTTAAAAATGTATCCTTTTTGAAGGCAAATGACTTCAGGTAGTTATTGGGAGTGTCTATGTCCTGACATGGTAGTAAATTTTATTTCACATGTCACTAATACATACTACTCATTCTATTTATTTGGAGAACTGAATGGCTGTATTAAAATATACACCAACTCACATCTAAATGGAATAGTAATCTTTGAGTTTATTCCCTTCAGAAACATCAACATCACACCGATTACTTCCAAAACCTATATGTAAACCTAAAAGCATTTTTAAAAAAAGGAATAGTCATTAGTTCAAAAACAGATTTGAATACTGATTTTGAATGACTTATTTAGCTTTTGTGTCAGTTTCTGTATCTATAAAATGAGTACAGTAACTACTGCACTTTTTGGTTTTCTTGAAATCAGAATTTTTTTTCTAGATTTACTTAAAGAACACAAAACTGGTCCAGTAAATAGTAGATTTTTATTCATGAATTTATTCATAAAATAATTATATTATTTAAAAAAAACCCACAGTTCATCTGATTCATAAAGATGGCACTGATTTTCAATCCAATGAGAGTAAATACTCTGGTTATTTATTTACATAAAATATTCAAGATCTACATTTTATAGAATTTTAAAAATAATTACTGACATTGATTGAAACTGTATGTATCACATATTTTTGTTTGCAAGCTCGTATCCGTTAATAGCTCATTCATGTAAAAAAAAACAGACAAAATTTATTTTTCAGATTGTAATAATGTGTTTGCTAACCTATAGGAAAGAACAAAATAGTTTCATTTAAATATGTGATGATATGCAAGAGAAAATATTGCATTGTTATAATTAAGCCCTTTTTATATAGTGTGACTAAAATTTCTAATAATTTTCAAAACTGTTGATTAGTTTATTTTATATCAGAAAAATTCTCATGATTTCTCCATTGTGCTCAGTGTCTAGTCAAGCTTCCTCTAGATTGATATAATCAATTTGAGACTTAAAAGCATGGTTAGAGGCATACCTAAGTGAAATTCTTTGTTTAAAGTGTGGTGAAACTACACATTTAATATAAACTTTGCACAGTCCTACCTGCTTAACTCTGCAAATTAAATTATGTAAGATTCCTTCAGAGACAGTGTATGAAAATATTCTTAAAAATGTTATGATCTATCTAAATATACACATGTAAATTAGGCATAACTTTATAAATTTCCCAATCATGACTTTATCCCATCTAAGTCATAGATTAGTTAGTGTTATATTTTCACATTTTCCTTGGTACTTATTTTAAAATAAAATTTAAACCATTTCTCAGTTACTTCCATGGGGTAGCTTAGGCAATGAAATAATGATTCTTACATAATTAAAGATATTAGACTTTATAGTTACAATGTATTAGAAATATACAAAATATTCTAATAAAAATACTTGTGTGTATGAAGATACTTTTATGTTAACTGAGGCATGATTTGTAGAATCAAGACTAGCAAATTTAAATAGTGGCTAAATTTTGTATCTCAATATTTACATGAAACTATTATTGTATAAACAATTTGTTGATCCATAGTAAATTTTTCTGTGTCCCCAACATGTGCAGGAAACCATGATTGTCTCCTAATAAATATCAGGCTTCATAAAGTTTTTCAACTTCTTTAAGAAGTTGATAGTGTGGGGGAATAAATAGAAATCTCAATAAATATCCAAATTCAATGAAAATCAAAAGCTTGGTAATCATATAATTCAGAATGTGTAAGAAAGATTGTCATATGTCTAAGTGTTTCTGAAACATGTGGTATAAAGCTAAATTTAAAAAATAGAAATTATGGAAGAGGAACATTCTTCTTGAGAATTTTGATTATCCAATAAAGTTAGGTTCCACAATATGGCAATGATAAAATTTCAATGGTTTGGATAAACACCAATAACATGGCCAGAGCTGCATTTGAAAGCACTAACATTATGAAAGAATGGAATTATTTTGAGTTCAGAGATGAGGCAAAAGTTAACACAAAATATAAGGAGGTTATGAGAATCCTTTGCAATTATAAGTGCAGTAAAGGACTGGTCTGTAGTAGAGAAACTCAAGAGAAAAATAAAGCTTTAGGAAACACTATAGAGTGAGAATTGAGATTCTATGGCAATTGGTTACATATTATCAGCTAAACTCTAATTTTATAAGAAAAATATAATTATGGGCATAGTAAGCATTGAAGATTTCCACTGACATGCCAGTCTTGGTTGGGAGACACATATTATAAACACATACATTTTCAAGGAAGGAGATTATGAAATAATTTTAAGATTGCATCCACTTTTATGAACTTTCCATACTTTCTTAATGCAAATGTTTATAGATATACATTGGCATTCCATAACTTCTACTTAGTATTTTTCAATTGCTTTTCCATTATTATAGCTGGAAACTTTGCTGATAGTTCATACTCAACAAAGCCTTTACATTTCCCTACCATCTGTTCCAATTCCTGTGCTTGTTAGCTGAGTTAATAACTTTACTAAAAATTCAATTCCCTCACCCAAACAAAGTATCAAAACTTTCAGTCATCAATGAATAAAACTGTGCTCTTTTGGAATTTGCCCACCCCCACTTTTCAGGATTTGAAGGGCTTGAATCTTACCCTGCCTGTAAGTTAACATGTTTCATGCTAATTTTCATGCAACACAAGACACACTCCTTAGTCAGGGGCAGGGATTCCATTACTCATATCACAGCAAGCAGTATGGATTTTACAATAACATTCAGTGCCTTTGCCTTCCCAATACAATAAAGGAGACACAGTGTGACTCAGTCAGAAGCTGCACACCTGGTAAATCTGTGCCATAGCAGAGGAACTGCAAACACAGACAACCCCAGTGTTTCAAATTTGCTGCCTGAAAACCTTCCTCATCTGTATCCAGATATAAACTATTTTCCAGAAATAGCTTTGCATGAGGTAATACTGGGTATAACTTGATATTAACAAAACTATTATACCATAGTGTCGTTGCACATTGAATTTCAAGTTAATATCTTTGTTCTTATTCAGTTCATTCTAAGATTATTCAAGCTATTAGATGAACTATTGTTTACAATGACTGCACTGCTTTGAGCAATGCAAATATCAAATTCACTTTTATGTTACTTAGTATAAAAGAAAAAATTAATTTTAATACTGTCTTTCTGATTAATTTTTTTGAGCTTTGATGATAGCTTCCTGGAAAACAATTAGTTCTAAGCACACTTATGTGATGGAATATATGAATTTTGATCTTTAAGAGGCCACACCCATGTAGAGAAGACTTTCTGTACTAAGTGAACACAAGATTATATACAGAGGAGATGAATAGCCAGATTTCGAAGGTGGCAGAGGTGAAGAGCACAAAAGATCAGGATGGTTAACAGATGTTAGTGAAGTGGGAAAGCCCCAGGGTACACAATAATGCAATAATGTAATATTAATATAAATACACATATATATGCAAGCTTAAAAAAATTAAATTAAATTAAAAAAAAAGAACAACCATCACAGAGATAGTTGACATTCTCTGTGGATATCTTTTCTATCCTATTCCCCATTATACATTCCCAGAAATAATAATTAGTACACTGGATCTGATGTTTGCCATGCCAATGGTATTTGAAACTTTTAAATCACACATCATTAAATAATATATTATTTTGCATAGTTATAATTTTGTAATTATGGTATTGTGATATGTATACTTATCTACGCAACTTGTTTTCTTCCCACAAAAGTTTTTTTTAAATTATTTAGAAATAAAATTTTCTTTAAAAAAAAGAAAAAAAAAAACCTCCTCCTTCCATCATCACAGGTATTTCTCCTCTCACTGAGTCTTTAGTTTGGAATAACCTTCAATCTGCTGCATTTAAGACTCAACTTAAACCTATTAAATCATCTTTCCTTCATTTCCTTCACAGAACCAGCAATACCATGATTTAGTATAGTCAGGGCACTTTCTTAACGTTTACATTCTCTCTCCTAGATTCAACTTAAGAACTATAACATTCAAACAATATCTTCAAGAGTGCCTTGCTGATAGAAATAATTTCAAAAATATATGCTAAGTCAAAAAATATTCAAGGTCCTCTATTGGGTCTTAATTCACATTAAACTGTAGAGAAATGTAATACCAGATATGTTCTCTCCACTGTATATTCTGCTATTACTATTCAAAAATAAAAGCACATACAAAACATATAAATAACAAACAAGCAATCATACATGTTCAAAAATGTTTATGAAAATATGTAAACCTTAATTTAAATTTAATTAAAAATAAGGTGCCTTTTTAATTCAAACATTTACAAACATGGAAAAAGATTCTCTATATCATGATTGTGAGTGGGATATGAAGATATATGTAGAACATAATTATGATACAATACTAGATATACAGCCGTTATGGGTGTAAATTAGCATAATCATTCTGGAAAAAAAGTTGGGTGGTAGCAATGAAAAGCATTAAAATGTGTATACAAGATAATCATACTTCTTTGAATTCACCTAATTAATGAGATGTGTGTAATAAATATTTATGAATATTTAGCACGGAATCTTATATCCTTTTCACACATAATATTGTGTGAACATTTGCCTCCATTTCAATATAATACTCTTCACAGACATATTTATTTATTAAAAGCTGCATAGTTAATACTATTCATATTGGCATATATTTTTATTTGGTACTCATTCAAGTAATGAATATCTAAATTATTCATGCATTCTCATTATTATAAATGGTGATACAAAGGGCATTTCCTCACATTTTTTTCAATAAAATTTAATTCAAGCAACATTAATTTATAAGGTGCACAATAATATGACTTAGCACCTATATATACTATACCATTATTTCTCTTAGCATAGTACTTTCAAGTTTCATCCATGTTGTCAGAAATGACATGATTCCATTATGTGTTTGTGTGTATGTGTGTGTGTGAGCATATGTCAATGAATATGTGTGTGCATCATTTACTCATTCTTCTACTGATAGGCACTTAAGTTGTTTCTATATCTTTGCTATTGTAAATAATGCTGCAGTGAATATAAGAATGCATGTGTCTTTTTAAGTTAGTGTTTCTACATTCTTGGATAAATACCCATAAGGGAAATAATTGAATTATAAGCATTTCTATTCTGAATACCTTGAGGGATCTCCATACTGTTTTATATTCCCACAAGCAATATGAGGGTTCTTTTCTCCACAACCTTACCAAAATTCATTGCTGATTATTTTTTAGTAATATTTTTAATGGCCTGTTGAAATCTATATGTCTATGGAGAAATAGCTATTCAGCTGTTCTGGACAGTTTTAAATCAGGTTTTTGGTTTTCTGTTGTTGAATTTTATGAGTTTTTTCTACATTTTGGGTGTTATGGCCTTGTGCATGTATTATTTGCAAATATTTCTGCCATTTGGAAGGCTATAATTGCATTTTTTAGGATAACTTAGAAAAGAATCACTGAGTAAGACAGTGGGGATACTTCAGACATTGATGATTATTTCATATTAAATTGAAATGTTCTAGCATAAACTTCCACTAGAAATATATGTGAAATAATCTCACCATGACTTCATTTGTATTACTGTATTTTAAAATATTTCAATACAATCAGTTTTAAAAGTCATACTATTGCTTTTTAATCATCATTGTTCATATTTGTCTTCTATTGTACTTGTGATTAAATGTTATTTATTACATATTGTAATAACTATATCTCTCCAGTAGTAATTCTTCTGTTCAGTGTGTACTATATATTGTTCTTGTTTCCTCCAACTAGCTTTTATAATATATATATTTAAAATATCAAGTTTTAAGCATATTGCTTTACAGTGTTATATAATTATGTATCCTTTTTCTTTAAGATATAAATAAATGATCATATGATCAAAAAATACTTGTTCACAAACTACTCATCTATACTGTTGTTTGTTATATTATATATATATGTTTAAATATCCTTGAAAATTTTTAAAATATACCATTTTGCGAGAGTGATTTCAAATATTTTTCCAATTTTTCTAAATGCCATTTATTTAAAAACTTCTACTCCTTCCATTTCCAATTATAACAGCTTTTTATTTTACATTGTTTTCAATACAAACCAGTATCCACCTCATGACTCTCATTCTGTTGTCAACATGTCTTTCCACAAGTACAATAAATTTTTCTCTTTAATATTTGCTTTATTTAATAGGACAAATCCTACCCTCATTTCATCCCCTTTACAAAATATGATAACATTCATGTTTCTTAATTCTTCAAATAATCACTTTGGTGACAGACTATATAATCTCTTGGGAAAGAATATTAACCTAAAACATCACTGAATTCCCACAAGCTATGTTTTTAGACATGAAAATATAATTCTTTCCCTTGAGACCAGTCTTTAAATCAGTAAGCCATCTGGTCTTTGTATAAAAGACCTGTTTAGAATACTGTAATGAATCGTGTCTGAGTTTATAATAGGATAGGAGGCCATTTTTAATTTTTTTTATAATTTGGTGTGGAAATATTCATTAAAGCTTCTCTCATAATGATAAACTATGATATGAAGATAATGTTTCTAATATAACAAAATGCTTGAGATCATTAGGGACTGTTTGCAATAAAAGTTGCTGATAATGACAAGTAAAAGTCTTCAGTGGAAGTCTTGAAGAGTTGCTTTTGATAGAAGTTTTTGAAAGAGAATTATCTTCACACATAAGACATATTGAGTGGCTGAGTTCAGATTACCAACCTTAAATATTCATAAGCAAGATTCAATGCCCAAGAATAAGATTAAATTGCAGGAGAAGGCAGAAGAAAGAGTTATAAACTCTCTGGACTCACACAAGTACAAAAATGGCTCACCTCTCAAGGTTAAAGGCATTCTAGCCTTAAGCTCATGAGTTGACAACTGGATTGAACGTCAATCACATTTTATTTTGTCTTTTAGAAAAATTCTGCCAAGATGAACTATAAAAATAAACACAAATGGGATTTATGATAGTTTTTAGGAGATGCCTTGGGCCAACTTTCAGGATCAATGAATTTGTTTCTGACTTTAATGCTTAGAATGACCCTTTTATATACCCTGGAGTAAAAGCTTGTCTAACGTTATCCTTTTAGGACAACAATAAGTGAATTTTCTTCATCAAAACAAAGTTGTTATTATTAGAATCAAGTTAATGTTATTGGTTCTTCTCCACAAAGTTGTTATAAATCCTAAGATGGTACTGAATTGTATAGGTGACAAAGGACTTCTTTCTGGAAATACCATGTATCTGTTTCTCCACTGGGTCCTAATTTCTAGAAATAGTCCTTTAGGTGTCAGGAAACAATGATAGAGGATACACATCTAGCAAAGTGAAAGTAAATGGCAGTGGTTTAGAAGCACTCAAAGGAAAGCAAAAATTTATTTTTATTTAAATACAAATTCCTTAGATTCATTATAATAAATAAAAATATATATAATAGAGAAAAATCATTTTAGAACTGAACTAATTGACACTCATTTGTATTTATAAATATATATGTGTGTAGATTATATATATATAATATGCTCCCCACAAACACACCCCACAAACAATTCCCTACTTCTATATATTATATTAGTGCAAATGTCAAATATATTATTCTAAATATCACATACCTGAAAATGTGACAGGAGTGGACTTGGTATCATTTATATAATCGTGAAACACTGAAAATACCAATTATACTTTCAAAGTTTATTCATATATTTAGAGGGAGTTGCTAATATGACATTCTGGAAAACTCGAAAAAATATTCACAGAATTATGTAAGTAAAGTTTGTTTATTTACCCTTTCATGCAATAAGCACGGACTCTCTGATCACTATGTACACAGGTACTATAAGAAGATTAAAAAGTACATACTAAATTACCTTTAAAATATATTACCCTCACTATTCTAGTGATGATGCTTACCCTACTGTGAGACAATATTTGTTTTGTGTGTGTGTGTGTGTGTGTGTGTGTGTGTGTGTGTTTTACAGATTCTTAGGGAAATAATTTTCTTATAAGCTTTAAGAACTTTACCCCTTTCTGCTAATATTTCTTGCCCAAAGTTAAAGGGGAAATAGAGGTATACTGAATCAGATGTGAGATTGATATTTGAAATAGATATGATTGGAAATTTTGATGTCCAAAGTTATGTCATGGTTTTAAAAAGTCATTTTGGGGGGCAAATTTTAAGTTTTAAGAGCTACATTGTTGTGGTTTTCTATAATCTGATAATAGTTATTTAAATGTAGTAATTAAGTTGTATGAGGGTTGGATTCTTTCTATATTGGTAACTAATATATAATAAGCTCTCAATAAATTTTTTAATTGAAAAATAATTTTATAGAATTAAGAACAGTATATAAATCAGAACTGAGCCATGGGATGCTTCAGCATAGATATAATATAAAAACTTTTCACAAACTTAATGTATCTAATAAAACAACTCAAATTACTATGAAGTGCTAAATTAAATATACACTCTTCAAGATTATAGGAGGTATTATTTAAGTAGCAATTTCTATTAGCATGTTCTAAGTGGTAATGTCTTCATGTACATATTCCACTGGTGTTATTTCTTCTCTTTTTTAAATTAATTTATATATTTTTAATTTTGTACATATATACATTCTTGAGTACCCCGGGGTTTTCCCATTTCCTTAACACCTGTTAACTATCTGATTCTTTTGTGCCCTCTGCCTCCCCGGTTTTCTTTCCCCTCCTTCTCTCTTGCTCTATTGTTCAGTTCAGTTGGTTATTTGTAATTTTTCATATTCACTTGTTTGTTTTTCCTTATATCCTTCATATAAGTGAGACCAACCTAAATAGCAAAATTTTACCAAAATTTTGACAATCTGTCTGATATATTGTCAAGAGAAAGGCGAATTTGATATGTCTTTGTATTTTTTATTTCAACCATAATCAAATTGTTTAAGTGGATATATTTAGTAAGATTTTTATGTAGCAGTAAAGAATTTTCCTAACATTTTAAAATATGAAATTGAAATGATTTTTCAAGCATCCGTAGACTGTAAAATCTACACATATATTCAAGGTCCTATATGCTCTCTGACAAATATCAAATATATTTTTCTATTTTTAGTTCAAAATAAGCACCTTAGAATTTAAATAAGTTCAAAAGCACAGCATATGTAAAATAAAGAGGTGATGCCTAGAGTGTAGATCCAGCTTTAACAAAATATCTCTATAGGTTGCTAAAATTCTCATTAAATTCTTATTATTCCATTCTTATTTATTCCTATTATTCCATTGCTGTACTTATATTTCCCTTTTAAAAAACACCCAAGAACTTGCATAAAATAAATTTAGCAAATCTCAAGATATAATAGCATTAATTGTATCTCTATATATCAAAGCAAAAAAGAAAAAGAACTTTTTGATTGTTCGCTATGGTATTAAGTTATAAAATATATACAAAATAAGAATAAGACCTCTATACTTATGAAGTAATTTTCACACTTTCCACCAAAAGATAGGATCTGTATTTCCTTCCTATAAGAAGTGATTTATAGTTACTCTCACTAATAAATATGATGAAAGTGACAATAGTTGAAAAGTGGGGAACAAATAGGATCAAACTTTGGCTTAACAGTATCTTAAGACACATCCATAGTTAGTGAAAAATCCTACAACACACTGAAAGGACATATGTCAGTGTTTTGCTGATACAGATGATGTCTTAGCCAGCTGTTGATACTGAGCTGTTGATACCAAACCGTTGATACCAAGTGATGAGCACTGAAATGATTTTATCCTTCAGCTTTGGATAAAACACAATTCACAATGGGTAGAGAGAGATATAACTCCACTCTGTCTTGCTTTCAAATTGTAGATCCATGAATGAAATGAATGGTTTTTTGAAAACAATGAGGTTTTTACTATGCAGCATAGTGCATGGCATATAGACTAGAAAAACTGAATACATGAAGAACTGAAAACTATAAAATATTACTATGTCAAAGAGAGAAAAACATGATATTTATGAAGTGGAAAATTGAAATATGACTAAGAAAATCAATGCAGTGACTTAATGCATCCCCAAGTTTTGAGCAGTTTTTGAGGGACATTGGCATACTATTGCTAAAATTTACATAAAATTACCAAGAAAGTCAAATAATTCTTTAGAGAAAAAAAACTCAACACTTAATATTAGTCAGAAAAATGTGATATAAAGAAAGGATCAATATTTAAGTATGTGGAACATTACAAACTCCATAAATAGAAAATAAGCATTTATTTATTTTGTTCAAGATATTTCTATTGGAAAATGATATTGCTTTCAAAAGAAAAAAATATGCTAAAACAACTGGGTATGAATATGAAAATAGCATATAAGAAAGTTAAATTTAAATAGACTATAAATAATATCAATACATCAAATATATAAATATTATATATTTATATCTATTTATTAGATCTATTTATATAAGTATTATATATTTATATATATACAAAATAATATAAAAATAAAAAATACTAAATGCCTAAAAGAGAACAATACAAACCATAGTCACAACTTTGTTAGATCAAATGCATTAACATTTTTTTAAAGGAAGAAAAGTTGATCAATCCAATAGCCTCAAGTTTTAAAATGCCTGCTCTTCAACTAACATCACTACAAAGTTGAAAAGTCATAGATCAGAAGAAATATTCTCTAATATTCTCTATTATCATTTGGGGGATGATTACAAACACTCTGGAAATTAGTTTTCCATAAATCAGAAATCTATTATATAACATCTTTTTATATTACCCAGGAATGTGATTCCTTCATTTTATCCAAAAAGAAAAAAAATGTATTTATAAGGACTTAAAAATGACTACCTATAGTAGCTTTACTTAAAATAACCCCACAATGGAAGAAATTAAAATTAAAAGAAGAGTGGATATACTAGTCATGATCTTTTTATGCAAAGGAATTCTGTAGAACAATAATGTAACAACAGAATATTTGTGCATACAACATGAATCTTAGAAATGTTGTCTTTTGTAAAGATTTATATTGTAAAAGAAGTCAAACAATGATTCGATCCATCTATATGAAATTCTAGAGCATGTCTTCGTAACAGTGATAGAAAGCAGATAGTGGTTCTTTGGAGTTGATAGGTGCCAGTGGTGAAGGAAAGTAACATAAAAAAGGCACACAGGGATTTTGGGAATGGTGGAAAAGTTTAATATCTGAACTGTAGATGTTACATAATTTATTATTTGTATCTATAAAATCCAAGTACTTTATTTTATAAATTATACCTTAGTAAATTCTGATGAGAAAAAAAATACATCTGGAGGTAACTTTAAGCTATTGGACAAAATGAGTCTATTGAATGCCTGGAAAAGTTCCATGTGACACTGTAAGTAGAGTTCACAATTTAACCCTAACAAACAATAATGACATTATCTCCTTGCTCCAGAATATCCTGAGGTCTCCTTTCAGCACTGGTAATGGGATTATATTAGTTTAATTATAAAAGAATAGAATTAAAATGGGCAAACTGCCACATACTAATTGCTGATTTCTGAAGGATGTTTAACTGCTTGTCCACATGTTGAAATGAAATGAAAACTCTGTAATTCATTCTATGACTGCTCTTTGTGTGTGTGTATGTGTCTACATATCATACCACTTGATTGATGAATTAAGAATGTGAAGTTTGGGGGAGGTTTTTATCTAATCATATTAAATATTACAGTATGCTTGAGATGCTATGTGAGAAACAATAATTATAATACTTCTTCACATGGACCAAGAACTATTGACAATTCACAATGTAAAGAAACTATAACCTTATATAAGTGCTATTATAATTAACATTAGTTATGTGGCTTTCCATATGGGAAAAATAATATTAAGATTTTATATCTGTGGGCCAAAATAAGAAAATCCTGAATTTTTTTTTTTTTTCTTTTGGAAGTGTCTGACTGACTTAAAAGGGCTGCTTCAGAGACTGGTGAAGACAATGTGACAAAGGTTTCTGTCTAAAGAATTCTAAAGAATCCTGTGGTAAAAAGTCAAGGAAATCACTGGAGAGTCCATTGGTCTGAGATTACCCCTGTCATGTTCACCAGTGGCTAAATGAAGCAGCAAGAGATGAAACCTCACGGCTACATCTTTTTAGGATAAGAGATTCATCTAAACTTTGGTCCTACATCTTCCCCTAACATAAGTAACTTGAATTAAATTAATTCTGTAGGATCAAGGGATGGTTTTGGAGTTATTTATGAACAGTGCTTGCCCTTTCTTAAATAACTAAAATAGTTTAAAACAACTACCTTCAGCTAACTAAAAATATTAGCTATTAGATGAATTCTTAACTTTGTTAAGACAAAAAAAAATGTATGTTTAATTTTTGTGTGTGTGACTTACCTAAATAAACTGAGGGAAAAATTCCAAGAGAAGATTCAATCATTTAGAGAAAGCTGGTGTTCATTTCCCTGACCAAGGTCTTCAGATTGGCTTTGATGAAACTTCTTAATGAATTTCTCCTTTTTTCACAGTGAGGATTATTTTGGTTGTCACACCTATTCACTCATTTATTCATTGTAATAAATCTATGAAGAAATTATTTAGCAATTGTTGCAATTATATGACTGAGGAAATACGTGATGTAACTGATTGAAAGAATTTTAATGACTGACAACCAATTCAAGATGGTTATCATATTTTAAACATTTAATTCTAAAGTATTCATTTTTCAAAATAGTCCTCTGAGACAAAAAAAAATGATATCTGTTAATTCTGTAAAAAGAATTAAAAAACATTATTCAATAATTATTTGGGCTACCTATGCATGCAGTTTATTCAATTTTAAAATGAATCTTCTCTAAGTCCAGGCTGCTTTCATTGATTAGAAAATATGTAGTTAATTATTTCTTTCCTTCTGCTTACTTGGGAACAAAACAGAAGAGAGCGGGGAGCTTTCCCCAGAACAAAAAAATGCTTTAGTTAGTTCTTTCACTTCAAAATTAGCGCAGGAGAACAGTTTTCCACATTTTTGGTATAACTCTTGCCTCAGGAGTAAAATATTGTTAATAATATTATGTTAAATAAAAACATGTAAATAACTTAGATTGAAGAGTTTGTTTTCCACAAAATGCAATGCAAACTTTTTAGCAATTGGCATGTTTACTATGATACAGTATCATTGATGTGATGTTGAGAAACTGTTTCTGAAAATATTTGGCAACATTAACTTAGGACTATATTCAAAGAAAAATATCTAAGGTTTTATAATTTTAAAACTATGAATATGACATGAAATTGTGCTGTAGATGTATTTGGTTTTTATCTTGGGTTCCTTTTATTTCTCTTTTTCTCATTATATAATCAACAATTTTGTGATCAGTTCATAATACAGGTTGTATGAAATAAGTTCAATCGATCTCAACCCAATTAAAGCATTCTTCTTTGTCAGAATGTACCAACTGCATGAACTTCAACATGGAAGAACATACTTGACAAATAACTCTTTTCCAGTATATACAATGGATACTCAAATACAATAAGGGAACAGACAGCCCAATTAAAAACTCAGGAAAGGATATGAAAAAAACCTTCACCAAAGTAAATAGAAGAATGTTAAACAATCTGATAAAAGTTGTCTAGTATAACCAGCCACTTGGGAAATGTAAATTAAAATCACAATGAGATGGTACTATAGAGGAACAAGAAAAAAATACTGACAATATGAAATGCTGCTAAGGTATGTGACAAATGGAATCTCACATATTTCTGGTGAGAATCCAAAATTCTATAGACATCATGGAAAGTAGTTATTTCACAACCAAGTCAGATTACATGACATCTTTATCTTATACTCTACTGACCCATCCCTTAAAGAAATAAAATAAAAAAAAATAACAACATAGCATTAGTCTATAGCTGTTAGGATAACATACACAAACTGGAGAGTTTAAACAACAGAAATCAATTTGATTATACTTTTGAGTCTAGGAGTACAAGGTAAAGGAATCAGTGTTAGTGGAATAGGCCTGAGTTCTGCTACCTGTCATTACCAAAAGCCAATAAGTAGTGACAGGAAATTAATCTATAAATGATTTTATTTTTCAAATCACAATCATCAGTCTGAGAGAACAGTGAGCACCACACCCTGAAGAAACCATTCTACCATCTTATCTTGAGGTGTTTTTTCATATAGAGTTAAACACTAGATGAATGTTTAATTAATTATGCAATTAATCATAAACAAGCAGTCTATTGTAGTTGATGTTCCTGGTGTTTGCTATGTTCAGTCTACAGAGGTCTATACTAGTACAGTGCCCTTTTCTTCATTCCTAGCCCCTATCACTAGCAGGGCTGGTTTCTTGAGACCTTGTTCCTTGATTTGCAGACATCGCCTTCTTTCTGTGTTTCAAAAGGACTTTTCTTTTTATAGTTGCATGAAGAAAGAGAATATGTATGATGTCTCTTTCTCTTTTAAAAGGACATTAATTCTATTGAATTAGGGCCTTTACCTTAGTCTTTAACTTTTAATCACTTTCTTAAAGGCCTCATCTTCAGTTATAATCACATTGAGTGTAAAAATTTCAATGTGTGATTTTGGGAAAAAAACAATTCATTCCACAACATTTAGCCCTCTGAATCCCCACCTCCAATTCATCATGTTTTTTCATTCAAAAATGCATTCATCTTCTCCCAATAATTTCAAAAGTTATAATCCATTTAAGCATAAACTTCAAGTTCAATGTTTCACTCAAAAATCATCTTTCTTGGGTATAAGTGAGACTTGAGCATGATTCATCCCACAGCAACATTTATTTTTTATTTGTGAACCTTCTAAACACACAAGTTAAATGCGTCTAAGATAAAATTATGAAACAAGCATAAGATAAACACTCTCATTCCAATAGAGTGTAAAAGGTAAAGAGAAAAACATGATGGTTCCCAAAACATTCAAAACCAAGCCAGGCAAATTTCATCAGGTATTAAATCTCTTTAGAAAAGTGAAGGGAGAAAATAGTAATTTTTAGCCAATAATCTCACACTTTTGGTTGCTTTACTTGTTTTCCATCAAAAGTTCTTTACCACTTCCAAACTCCTGCAAACGTGCATACTTAAAAAACAATTTATAGGAAAAAAATCATTCTTCCATTTATATAGGTGTGATATAGGTATGATCCCACAATATAGTGCAATAAATTTTACTGAGATCTCAACACTCAGCAGCCTAAAGACAAGATATCACAGTGACACCATGATATTCTAGAACTTGAAGTTCACTTTTTGTTAAAATACCAAATGTACTGTTGATAAAAATATGTAGCTTATTGATTTTTGTTGATCAAAATAGGGGATGTGGTGATGACTCTGTAATCAATGTAACACTCTAATCAACAAAGCACATTATGCTTACATAGCTCAAAGAAATGCAAAGTAATGTTTATTTCTTTTATTGTTTTTTGTCATTTACTTTTGAACAGTTCTTCAATCTTTTGTTGGATTGTAGACTGTTTAGACGTTTTGGTGCTGATCTCGTCTGAATAACTAGGGACATAGTCATTTCAAATATTTAATTCTTCCTTCCTTGGTTTTCATTGCAAACCTCACATCCTTCTCATATCTTACCCGCCTCACTGAAAACATATGTCTATTATTTGCCTCACATTTTGAGGAACTTATCTCAGATAGTTATAAGATCCTCTTTATATAGAAGAAAAACATATTTGGATTAACTTTACAAGTTTCAGTGATGGAAGACAGAAATTAGGGGTATGGGAAATATCAGTAACACTTCCTGCCATATTCAACTCCTTTCATGACTTTAACTCCAGTTCCAGTGCAAACAATATATAGACTATCCAATGATCTATGTTTTGTAGGGTTTTGATCCTAAAAAAAAAAATGACATAGAATTATAACTATTCTTTCTGTGCATGGGATTTCAGTTGAGTTATACAAACAAATCTCGCAGGTGATAGTGTTGCAGCATTTGGCCCAATCTGATTGCAGAAGAACCAAGAGGCACTCTGAGAACTTGAGGGAATAGGAAGATTTATTTCTCACTGGGAAACTTAGAGGAGAACTTTCCAAAGCCTGAGCCTCTAACAAAGGCAAAGCAGAGTGTTTATCCCTTTTCATTACCATTTATGGTATAAGTGAAAAGGAGTTAATGGTGAGTTCCTTGAGTGGACACACAACACAGGAAGGGAAAGAGGGTGGAGAGAGAAAACAGAATGTCTGCCAAGGACCCTCGCTACCTCAAGATGCTTGGGTTTGAGGTCGTCCAGTGGAAGGTCCCATACATCAGTGGTGGCCATTTTATGCGTATTTTGCCACAGTAGTAACAACTGGTATTGAATAATCATAATATATAGGAAGAATATAGGATGATTCATCATAGTCATTTTTTTTTTTTTTGAGACTAGGTCTTGCTATTTTGCCCATGGAACCACAGGTTCACATTGCCTGTGGTACCACAGACTCAAGCAATCCCCAGCCAGCTCCTAGGTAGCTGGGATTGCAGGGATGCACCACCACACCCAACTATTTTTTTGGAACTAGGTATTGTTATGCTGCCCTGGGCAGGTCTCGAACCAAGACCCCCAGTCCCAGCTGCAACTCCACAGGCTGTCACTTACAGGCATGTGCCACCGTGCCCAGCTCATTATGAAGTCTTGCATAAGAGATGAAAGCAGACAGAGATAGAAAAATAGGAGAAATGAGCAGACTTAAAGTGATAAATGAAGATATGAGAAACAATGTTCATGGAGAGAGGGGAAAGGTGAGTTTGGAGGTCTGATACCTCTGCTGGCAGTCTCTCAGTGCTAACAAATATGTTTGTTTATTGGGTTCTATTCCTTTTTGTGTGACAGAAGTTCCTTGAACTAAAAGAACTTTGACAAGTGAATGTCAGCAAAGAAAAAAGCCTCAGTACATTTATCAATCTTTGCTCATAATATTCAGCTCTATCATAACACATGCCACAACTTTGCAGCAATTAGTTTAGCTATCTGGCTTTCCTACTGGACAATTCAGAATTCAATAAGAGTAGAATATGATCCCATTCACATTTGTAAAAATCAGTGCCAAGGAAATAAATGTAATTGTTTAATAAGTAACACAAAATCATTCCATTTACAAATATAATAATTTTCCCCTCTAGTCTCTTCACTAACCTGAGTACAAAAGCAGGAAACATAATAACTCACATAGATGGGAAAAGGAAATAAAATGGAATTGGGGTAAAAATAAGAAGAAGGAAAATATAAAGCATTAGCTAGGTATCCATAGATAAACGTCTCTCTCCTCTCATTAGAATAGATCTAAGCAGTTCTAAAATTTCAATTTGATTATTATTCTAAAATATAGAGGAGAGGAAAAAACAGAATCTTCACAGATTTGGGGGAGGGAGAAGCTGGGGTGGGGATGGGGGTCAATTTGAAATCATAGCAGTATAAGTTCTTCATTTCCCTCATAAAGGTAGAAATGTCTAGCACTATCAGCAATTCAAGATAAAAGAGACTGAAGTCTACATCTGTTGACCTTCTCAGAACCCAAGACATCAGGTTTTGGCAGCTTGTATGTGGCTAGTCCTCAGAATTGTCAAGGAACATATAATAGCATTTTAAAATTTGAAGGTATCTGACTGCCATGACTTGAAATTTCCTTCATTCAATAGAATTTACATCATTTTAAACAAAGATTCGCTACCTTGATTTCTTTTCTCTCAGTAATATAACATCTGCATTACTCTCCTTTGACATCCTAAGAAGATCTCCATAAATATGCATTTTCCACTGAATTTATGATTCAACTACACTGAGTGCATTCTTGACATCATGTCACTTTCTTAGTTGTGCATTGACATTATAATTTTATTTACTACCAAGTTGCATTGACAGCATCTTGGGAACACTATGACTGCATTTTAGTTGCCATGAAAGTGAATATTGAAAATGTATTTGTACAAAAATCTAGGAGGGTAAAAAATACCAAATAGGACCTAGACATAATTATCATAGCTCTTAAAAACAATCTAACAACAATCTAACCATCTAGTTTGATGGTAGATGAAAGATCAAACATTGCTCCTTTTATAAATATAGAAAATAATTTAATCTGAAATAGAAAAACAAGAATCAAAAAATTCTTCTATTATTTTAAGTGCAATTTATTTTTATTACACTTTTTATCAGTTGTCAAGAGATTTCATAAATAAAATGTTACTCTTTATTAAGTGAATATTTTGCAAGTACACATTTAAAACATTTTATTATTGTAAACTATCTCTAAGGTATGAAATTTAGGTCTTTTTATTTAATTTTTAGAGTGGACCAGGAATCTGTTTAAACCTAATCAATCATTTTACATAATATTTTTGTGTATCAACTATCAGCATTAGCTTTTTTCTGTATTTATAACTGTTCAGACACAATTTAATAAGTGTGGAGTACCTAGAGAGCAACTATTGGCAGGAGTAGAAAGGATGAGATAAAATGATTTTTTAAAAAATCAAGCATTTAGATAGTGCCTACTTTTCAGTAAATTTGACTGACTAGTTTATATGCATAATGTCAGTCATGACCAGATTTCTATGGATGGGGTGTGTATGTTCATTTTCAGGATATTGATGAATCTCTCTCATTGTGTATACATTGTGTAGCATTGTCCTGTTATTGTCTAAGAGTTAAATTTGAATTTTACATCTAGGTCTGCTACCCATTTTCAGATAATGTTTAGGTATGATGTACATACATTCATAATCAAGATTGTTTACTCCACATGAATGTTCAGTTGTCAAAATATCATGTGTTGAAAGACTATAAGTTCTCCATTGAGTTGTCTTTGTTATTCTGTCAAAAACAAGTTGACTATATTTAAGTATGTCCACACCCCTCATCCCTCACAAACTGAGTTTGTTGTTGTTTTTTTATCATAAATCGTCTTGGATTTTTGTCAAAAATATTATGTAACTATTGTCGCAGTCATTTGATTTTCTTATCTTGATAATGTGATGGGTTACATTATCAAAAGCGCTCAGTCATACTCGCATAGGATAAACATCACTTGGTCACAGTGTAAAATTATTCTAATATATCAGTATGTTTGATTTCAATATATTTTTGTTAAGGATTTTTATGTCTTCATACTTAGAGATATTGACCAGCCTTTTTTTTTTAATTTTCTTATACCATTCTTAAATGCTTAGTAAAATTTACCAATGAAACTATCTGAGATGCTATTTCCTGCTTTGGAAGGTTATTAAAATATTGGAGGCAAGCCTATTTAAATTATATTTCTTGCCATATGAGTAATGATAAATTATGTCTTAAAAATAATTGTTCATTTTCATCTGAGTTGTCAATGCTCTGAGCAAAGAATACACAGTATTGCTTTATAATCTTTTTCATATTTCCCAGAAACCTTAACATTTATATCTAATGTTTAAGGATTCTCTAGTCAGGACTTCTGAATCACCACTCACAACCATCCCATGAGTTATTATTTTTTTTATAATAAATAAGAAGTCTGAATTAACTTACCAGTGTATCTTTACATGTAGAGAATAAGACCAGGAGGGTATGAAAACCATGATAGTCAAACTCCAAAGATCATGTCCTACCATTCCCTGATGAGCTTCAATTGCACAGAAAATTAAAATAATATTATTGATCCTGCCATCCAACTGAGAATTTCATAGGATGCTTCTATTTATTTTTATTTGATCTGTCTCACTATACTGCATGCATGCATCTTCTTTTTAAAAATACGTCGCGTTCACCAAAATTATTAAGTATTGTTAAATTCTCTGAGGGAGTACTTCCTCTGACTGTGGCTCCTTTTGAACTCACTGTAAGTCTTGAGCAGAGGAAAGGGCAGAGAGGCATTTACCTGTGGGACTGAATTGAAATGTCAAGACACATGCACGAATGGAGATAAAGACTAGAACAGGGATAACAGATGATAAAATCCCTATTTTCTGATAATTATCTTTTCCAATAGCTTCAAAATTGTCAATCTATAGATTAGAAATTACTTTTTATGGCAAATCCTTTCAAATTAATCATTCATCTTTTTAAGGAAAATGAAATGCATCATAAAACTGTGCGTTGCAGTATTATATGTTCAATTCCTATTCAAAAGAAAATGGAAGACAAAGGAATATTTAAAAATATTAAAATGGCAAGAAAAACATGATATTCTTAAATAATCTTATGCAATTTCATTTAGCTAGCATCAAGGACAAGGGATCTTTGATGTAAATCTTTATCCATATACTTCATTCAGGTCTTAATTCTAAAGCCTTGATTTATATCTATATACCTGACAAATCTCAGTGCCATACAGTATAACTTTTATCTCAGCTACAAGAAACATAGTATTATTAAAGACAAGATGCAAAAAAAATATATTCAAGATAATTTATTTACTCTACTGAGCAATGTTGACTTTGGAAAAATGAAAAATGCATAAACCATGAGATCACTGAACGTGAACATTTTCTAAAAATCATATCTTGCCATTTCTTTAGAATTAAATGTTCAAAATTTTTCATGGACATGTAATTGGTAAAAACATTGCATTGTATTTCCTTTTGGGGACTTAACAAATGACTGACAGAAGCCCAAGACTACTCATCAGACATCACTCTGAAAGACAGACCTGTCTTCTTTAGGAGAAGTACATTATAATGTTATTCTACAACAGAATGTGCATAATTTAGATTTAATCTTATAACATTTGAATATTATTTTTGCATTATATTTGAGTTGATAAATCTGATAACACTCTAACACTTACTGACTTCCTTTTAGGAACCAGAATGGCATAGTATTAAAGAATTTGAATTGAGTAAAGAGAATTTCTACCCTATAGAAGAAGGCAAATTAGTAACAAGGTATATAGGAGAGATAATGTCAAAGTGATATAGGAAAAACAGTAATAATGATAAAAATAGTGATGTTAATACATATTACATGATTGATTACATTGGTACAAGGTTTTTTACAAATTTTTGAAGTGTATTAATTCACTAAATTCTCCATGTCATGAGTACTATTATTATTATAAATATTGCTGGTTTACAGATGAAAAATGGGAAAAGTAGAGAGGTTAAAGTTATCCAGATACTAGCTTCAAAACGAGACCTATCTGAAGCCAAGTTTGTAAACCACACTGATGCCCAGCCACCCAGAGAAACACTCAAGAGTCCTGTGCAGTCAAGAATAGGGGCACTTGGAACAATTGGGATCAGAAGATTTTCCTGGAAATGAGGCCGAAATGAAATAAGCCAGGGGAAGGCAGGACAACAGATGTGCCAAGAACAAGGAGATTTAGAAATGGAGGTTCTTGGGTAAGCAATAAAAAAAAATATGTGAAGGAACAAGATCAGTCAGTGCCTTGATTGCTGCTTTCTAGAGTGAGATGCAATTGCTGTACACTAAATCCGATGTGGGGAGAGCTATTTTCCCAGGAGTCCTGTTAAGGCCTGAGATCAGGCTTGAAAATCACATGTAGACTTTTAACCAGAAGCTAAACTGAATTATAGTTTTGCTGTAACTGGGTATAAAAGTCATCACATTAATTAAATAAGATACCTGCTAGCTTAATGCTTCCACATGGCTAGCAAAACAAATTATTTATAATGTGACTTTTAAGCATAGTGTGTTGGTAATGTCATGGTTATGTCTAAGAAGGCATGTAAGGAAAATGTTTATTGCTGATAGGACTCAATTCTACACTCCCTGACTAGAAAGTTACCTCTTTGTGTATAGAGATTATTTTGCCCATGTTCTATTTACAATATATTTATTACCCAAATTCAGTGCAAAGTATATAATCAGAAAGAAACTTAGTGTAGTATCAATTAGCAGCCACTTAAGAGAACTGGATAACCTTTTTTGTATCCTCTCAATACAGATACATTAGTAACACAATAAATGCAAACATCAAACTCAAAAGAAGAAATAGAAAGAAGAATCAAGAAAGTGAAGCATCATGTGATTGTATCAAAAAATTGTTTTAAACAAACATGTAACAAAGAGCTCTGTGAGGCAGGGCATGGTGGCGCATGCCTGTAGGTGGCAGCCTAGGAAGCCACAGCTAGAGCCAGGGATCACTGTTGGAGTCCGTCCTGGGGCACATAGCAAAACTTAGTCCCAAAAAATATAGCTGGGTGTGGTGGCGCAAGCCTGTATTCCCAACTATCTGGGAAGTTGAGGCTGGGGATTGCTTGAGTCTGTGGTATCCCAGGCAAAGTGAGCCTGCGGTTCCACGGGCAAAAATAGCGAGACCTAGTCTCAAAAAACAAAACAAAACAAAACAAACAAACAAACAAAAAAAACAAAGAGCTCTATGAAAAGATTAAAATGGAAGTTGGTGTGGATGGAACCAATTTAAAAATGTAAAATCCATTAAATATGAATTTGTATTTGGAGCAAATTTGAATTTGTAAAAAAGCAGATAAACACTACTTGCAAATACTGAAAGTGTGCTGAAAACAATGGGCAACTGGCTCAGGACCTATAAGAGAATCAAAAAGGGAACCCCAGTGGGTGATTAAATATCTGAGTAGAATAGTAATAAAGTACACAGAGAAATTGTAAAAGCAAGGTCAGGAAGACAGAAAGAAGGAAATGTCAGACCACAATGAAAGGAGATGTTTATTTCAAACCATACACTTGGACCAGCTAACAATATTTTGTAAGTTACCTTTTATGTCACTGCATTCACAAGAAATGGACAATTTTTCTATTCCAACCACTTCAGGGACTCAAATATGAATTTCTCAAGTAAATACAAGCCAATGTCACCTATAATTGTGCTAAAGAGATTAAAAATTACTAACTCAAAGAGTGTTCTCACTAATTAGCACCAAACACATAGTATAGCCAATTTAGTACAGTTAATTTAGGAAAACTGTTCATTATAAAGACTAAGAACAGCCTAGAAAATGTATATAATGTTTGTATAGGTAATAATTGTCTCTTTAATTTTTCCATTGCTATGACACAAAGTTTTGTACATAGCTGTTTAAAAATTGTACAAGCAACAGTAATAAAAACCCAATGCTGATTTATCTCTCATTAAATATCGCAAGTTGTGCAAAGTGCATTATTAACTGTGTCATCCTACAGAAAGCAATTACATGAAAACTATGTAAGAGACTACTGTTGTTACCCTACTAAAACTTAGAGATGATATTTTGCAACACTTCATGACGCAAGATAAACTTCAGGTCATAATTGCTGCAGACAATATTCTTTGGTGATAGATGATGGTAGTTATTATCCATTTCAATCACAGTTTATTCTCTTGCTGTGAGTAACTGTGTTACTCCCTATGGTTTTGGCAAGATGACGCAAAATTAATTTAATTAATCTCAATTCATACCAGTTAGTTCACTCTAAACTAATTCATTGTTTACATATTCCTGACTATTCTACATTTAACTGCTATGAAATGATACTCTAAAAGTATCCAAAATAAGTAGGGATTTAGTAAATAATGGAAACACAGTTTGTAAGCCTGGGAACATACATAAATTTAGAGATATTTTGACTATCAGCTAACTAATTCAGATCACATAACCTGTTTCTAAATTAAAAGACACTTATCTTTAGCTTTACAAATTTAATTTTTCAGCTATGTAATAAATGCATTTCAACCCAGATCAATTTCCATACTTTCTCACATTCTTTGAGTTACTAATATTGTCAACACTTTGGTTTTTGTTAATTGCCTTTTGGAAGGAATAAACTGCCTAAAGACCAAAAGCAGTGGCTCAAAACCCAGAGTTTAATAATCTTAATTTAACATAGTAACTTATATTGTGTATAGCAGTGTTACTTAATTTGTCATAGATTTATTGGAATCATTAATTAACTTAAATATGGAAAATAATGCTTTATGACGTTAAATTGAGAAACATAACTTTTTTTTTTAATTTTACAAGTTTTTTTTTTCCAACTAATTTGTCTGTTAAGCAAGAGGGAAAATTTTTTTCTTGAACCTACATAATTAAATAACTTCCAAGGTAGGTGATACAAAGGGGTCAAAATTAAATTTGATTCACATAATTTAGAATATAGCACAAGTTTTATAGTTTAATAGCAGAGCTATATTTTATATAAAGTACATGTTTTTCTCTAAATCAAGGGAATCAAAATAGTACAAGGAGGTATCTCATAACTCTTCATTAGGACTAAAGCTTAAGAAAACCCTTTGTCTTGATTTGCCCTCAAGGATCTTTATTTAAAATGAAGAGTCTAATGTCAATAGTACTTTGAGGTAGTGCTTGCACAGTTCTTTCTCCTTTTCTTTTGAATATGCCTCAGTGCACCTCACTAAGTATGGCAGGTTACTGCTCCATCCATACCTCCAAATTAATAGGCTTTAAAGAAAGAAAGGATTTTTAAAAAGGGAGAAAGCTAAAGATTCCTTTTAATTAAGAGGAAACGTTCTGAATTCCTGAGAATAGCCAAAGAGAGGGTACACAGAGTTTAGGAGAACAAAAACAAGACCCTGAATAAAAGGTAAAGTGAGAAAGTAGTCTAAAGGATATGATGAGTAGAAATACCCTCTCATAGGAAAAGAAAAATGCTAAAAATAGTGGGTCCAGATTGATATTAACCCTGATTTTCAACAATGCAAACCTGAAACCTGTTATGTCATAATGCAAAGTTACTGTGTGTGTGTGTATGAATGTAATTTTTAAAAGTAAATTTTCTGGTTCTCTTTAATCATCAAATCTTCAATAATAGGGTGCCAGCTATGACAATCATGAAGAATAAGAGTGGGGAAAAGTGCACTGAACTGCAATTATCAGTGGATATAGAAGCTCTAACAATCTTTTGCTCCACAGAGGGGACAAGATAGAAGGATAGAAAAGGGCAGGTGCAGTTATAGATTGCTGGCATTAGGTGCAGTTGCAGTTACAGGAGCTGGCAGGCAGGGAGTGGCAGAGACGTGCCTTTGCTGAGGTTGGGGGCTTCCCTGGCATAGTGGTTGACATCTGAGCTCTCCCATGGCCTCTCAGATGACAAAGAGGGGACCACTGTGCTTCATTCCCTCTTCTTTGAAAATGGGTCCAAAGTGGTCACTCTGCTCTGCCCCTTCCCTAACACCCCCCTTGCTCACCACATCTGGGGTAGAGTTCAGACCATGTAGAGTTCAGACACTGAACGCAGTGTCCTGTTCAGACATGGGACAAAGTTCAGTCCCAAATTGTGCTGCTCAACACCAAGTTCTGAGGGGGAGGTGGTAGGAGAAGGGAAGAGAGAAATGAGGTATGTATCCAATCCGGGGAAGCCTGTACTGACCACCCTAAGGGACCAGGGGTACAAGGCTGCTCCAACTCCGCTTAAGACTAAGTGTGGTAAAGATATGGGAATTGTTAAAAATCAAGTCCAAATGAAGTCTTTCATGCTAGATCTTGATCAGGTTTAGTAGCAAATTTTGCTGCAGTTTCAACCTATTCCAAAAATATAACTCTAAACTAATTAACCTGGAGTTTCCTAATTAGCACCAGTGATGTTATCTGCATTAGATGCACCAACCTTTCCTGAGGGAAGGTGACTTCACCTGATTAATCTTTTCTTTGCTAAATTTTTTGTTCCACCTTCTTATCTATAAATTTCTTTCATTTTGAGAAGTATATCTGTAGTATCCTGTAGTATCTACACGGTATGCTTGCCAATTCACGATTTGTATAAAAAAAGCCAATTAGAGCTTTAAAGAAAAAAAAAGGAATAAATTAGAATGTACCATATGAAATTGATATTCTGAAATATTCATATATTAATACCTATGAACATATTTTCAGCTATATAAACATACATGAAGTCCAAAGAACATTTCATAACTATTTTCCAAAAACATAAATTCTACTTAGCAAATTAATATTTTTCTTTTAGCTAAGTAGATAAAACACTCATGCTAACAAAAAATTTTAAAAAGTCAATATATGAAGAATGCATTGGTAAAAAGTATATTTAAAAATATGGTCCTCTGTGTTGATCCCTATCGATGGGTCTTCAACTACTGCAACATGGCTGAAAGTCAAGGGCACATTAAACATTACCTTAGGAGATCTTACAAAGGAAATAGGAAGACCGCTTCACCAAACTAATATTAAAACAAAACAAAACAAAAAAAAAAAAAAAGAGAGAGAGCTCATGATGGTAAATCAGCTTCTGGCTAATTGACCTAGAGCCCAGCTTTGATTAAGCCTAGTTCTTCTAAAAGAATAGTAGCCAAAATTTCATTTGGCGATGTCTGGCACCTAGCCACACCACAGAGATCAGTCCTCATTCTGTTCTCCACCACATTGGGTCTGAATATGATCCTCATTAGTGTCAGTTGAGTGTATCACTATTCTTCCCTAGTTTCTCTCTTATTGTCAACATTTCCGTACACTCCAGGGAAATTGTGTGGCTATAGTGTGGACACAGTTACGCATTATGCATACAGATTTTTGTCTAAAGCTTTAGCATTTGTTTTGTTTTTAACATTCAAACTTTCCTCATAATTCATTTCTATTCCTAGTTTGCTGAATATTTATTTCTTAATGGCCCATTTAGTTATTCAGCAGAAATTCTGCTGAGTCTTCATTGCACATAATATTTATTATAGTCATTTGCACATTTAGGGATATCCATCTTCATTCCCTCATCGCTGACATTCATGATAGATAAGCTATAACCCACAGCCTTAAAAGAAATCCTTGTGAGACTCCATAAAGGGAGCTACTTATAAGCTTAAAAATACTCTAACAATAAAAACATAATGTTTTGATTCTTCAACTAATTTTCATTTGTCTCTTTATATTTTTCCCTAAGGTTTCAGATATCACATATAAAAGCAAAGTGTTTAAAGTCATGATACTTTATTTTTTAATAAATAGTTTTAGGTAAAATAAATATATATACATATATATATTTCACATCTTTGTACTCCCCAGGGTTCTCCCATCCCCTCCCCTCCCTGACTGCTTCCCCACATCCCCCAACACCCTCTGTGTGCTTTAGTTTGGTTGTTAGCTTATTTTGACTTTTTCTCTTATTCTTTGGTTTGTTTTCCCTATATTCCATATATTAGTGAAACCATCTGGTTTCTATCTTTTTCTTTCTATTTCTGCTAATATGATTGCTTCTAGGTCCATCCATGTTATTGCAAATGCATCAAATTTGTCATTTTTAATTGATGAATAATATTCTATTATGTAAACATACCACATCTTTTGATTCATTTGTCTGTTTTGGGACATTTGGGTTCTTTCCATGTCCTTGTAATTATAAATAGCACTGCAATAAACATCCAAGTACAGGTGTTCTATGACAACACTTTAATCCCCAAACATTTTCAAAACTGTGTGTCAAATTTTTCATATCACAGCTATAATCTTCACAGTAGTGAAAAAAGTTGATAGTTTCTCCATGCTGAAAAAGTCTATTTTCACTTAAACATATTTCATCATTAAATAACACATTAAGTTTATATATTTTATTTAAATAGCCTAATGAGTGAAATTTCAAAGCACAACTTGATATGTAACAGTGGCAAAACATTCCAGTATTTGAAATGTCTATGTATCACAAAGTAAATATAAACATTTCTTTATGAGATCAGAATTATTAAAGCAATCATTTACTTGAAAATGGACTGACATTCTTTTGCTTCATTCATTTACCTAACAAATGAAAGTGTTTAAAACAATCCTATCTAAGTAAAATTGCATGTTCAAGTAAATAAAGTGTGCTGAATCATAGATACTTGATACTTTCTACATTAAAAATAAGACTTTGCATGTCCTTGGATTTTTTTTTAAGTGGACAACTTCCATGCAACTTTCAATGTACATAGAATTCTATTTTAGAGACAACACAAAAGAGTGGCAGAAAAGGGAAACAGGAGGCAAGTAATAGTTTTAAGTGATTTTACAATGAACTTTTCCTGGAATTGTTATAAAGAGGCCTCTTTGTTCCTGGGGGACTATTGTTGGATCATCTCTTCAATATATTTATAAAAAAAAACTATATTGACTATCTGGATTTTCAGGTTAAATTGGTTGTCCTATATTGTATCTTATAACCCTATTCCCACATTTATGAACAATGGGACTTACTTTGTGGTAAAATATAACAGACAGAAATGTTCTATACCAGAACAGTCCATGGGATATAAATGTTTTAAAGGATTAACTGCAGGCAAATGTCCTGAGCAAAGAAAGCTTCTATGTGGTACATGCAGCTGAAGGGTTTAGAATATTATCTATTCCAGTAAGGACATGGAAAATGCACTTGGAAAATAGTGGAAGAGGTGAAAAGAAGATAGAATTATAGGATATCTGAGTGGTAAAATCAACAGGAAAGGCTATTTGTCTAAACTTCAGAAAGCTAAAGCTTTAGGATGTTAATGTAACAAGAATGTTTTCTTAGGGGAAAACTTGGCAGTCTAAGGAGTCCACCTGCATAATTCAGTTCCCTGCAATCAGTCTTCACACAGAAATCAGAACAATCCTTTCAAAAAGCAAATGGATGTTGTCACTTGCATGCAAAAGATGCCTTCAGCAACTTCGGATTACCATTAGGACAATTATCAGTCCTCCTCTGCCCCATGCCTGATTCTCCAGCTACACAAACCACCTTATTTCTTCTGACCAGACCCAAGTCCTCCATATTTATCTTTACTGAATCCCCATATCTCTCAGCTGATGTTGTGCCCTGGGTAGGAGGATATTTTATCATCATTTGTTCTCTGTCATGCAACCCTTCTAACCTAAAGTGACACTTCCTGTGAAACCATTCTAGATTTTCCTGGCTAGATAAAACCCCTTTATTATATGCTGTCATCAAACTGGGTATCACTTTATCACTTGTCAAACTGAAGTTTGTAATCTTTACCATCTTTATTATAGCAAATATTTAGATAATATGAGGGCAGATAAAGTCATGAAGCCTAAAGTACCCATTGCCAGATACAGCAGCTAGCAATTCATGACTGCACCATGTCACTATGCCCTCATCCTGGTATTCACTATGCCTCATAAGGTAATATGACCCTAGATAACATTTTGAGATAGTTCCCACTTCAGACAGTAATTCAATATGTATCTTTAGAATATAGTACTTTAATGAAAACATACTATAGATTAAATTGCAGCTATGTTTGCATGATTATTTAATTCAAGTTTATTACGGATTTAGAACTTCACAGAGGGTAGTGACTGTATCTGTTTTTTAATCATAGTATCACAGCACCTAATACAATTTTAAGCATAGCAGTTTCTCTGGCCTATAACTACATAGTCATTAAATATTTTTCTATTTTATTCATTTCACATTCCCTCTTTCACCTACAATTTTATATATTTTATTGCTATTCTTATTATATTCTGTAACTAGTTAAGAAATTGCTAGTACAGGCAGCATCAGTTAGTACCTCAGAGAGTTGATTAGCATTCCAAATAAATTTGCCTTGCCGATTCAATTGTAGCTTAAGAATGTCCCCGGAGGGAACATTGATAGATGAATACCTAATACCAAAGCACCTAAAATTCATCGGTGTTTTGGTCACAAAACTTCCTCAAATGCTGACATAGCATATAAAATTTGTGGTGAGGAGTGAATGTTAAAACAATATGAAATCTAACAAGATTGAATTTAATAAGGAAAAATAGTTACAGGCTACACATAGAAAAAGCATTCTTGAATTTTCAAGGGTAGACAATTGTTTCATGAGTGTTTATATGAGAAAGAACAAATTTCACTAAATGTGTTTCTCTGAAATGTAAACACTCACTGTTAACCTACAACAGTCTGTACTCAGACACCATTAAATATTTAATGAATGTGAAATTGAATTAATGAGGGAACTGTAAGTTCTAACTGCTACATAAAGTCATTTAAAGCTTGGACTGAATTAATAAAACTGTAGTCAACAAAACAAGGGACAGCCCAGCTGTAGCAGGAATATGGCCAGTCTTGAACACGTAAAGCAGGTGTGTAAAGCCAGATTAGAAGAAGGTTGCCAAAATGATTATGAACCAGTAGAAACAGCAGAGGATAATGCAGTCTCATGTCACTGAGCCCTTACCCGGGGACCATTATGCCTCATAATAAAACCTAAAGTAAAGCAATACATAAAGCACAGGAGACAGAGAGTCACTGTATTTAAATGCACAGTCTTAATATGGAAAAGGCAACTAGATTTGTTCTAGGTGGCACCAAGAAATAAAATAACTACTATAAAAAATTCTGCTGAAAAATATTGTATTAAAAGTAAGGTCCCTCCAAAAATGCCAGAGAAATGTTAAAATTGGTCTTATTTTATTTTTTTGGATTGTTTATTTTTCCCTTTGAAACAATCGAGCATAAGTTAACTAAATCTGTAACTGGTAGCACAGATACTACAAAAGATATAAAATGATGCAGATTTTTAAGTTTTCACCAGTACTTCTCTAGAAATAAATTTAGCCACTTATGATGATCTAAAGATCAGCATAATTTCATTATTAAAACAATTAAAGTTTTTAAATATGAATGTTTCAAGAAATTTTATCACTTGCTAGAGGTAATACAGGTGTGACAAGTCAGCATGAAAATGGCCGCCACTGACCCACAGGACCTTCCTCCTGAGAGTCTCTAACCAACTTTCCTAGGAGCTGCAGGGGGTTCCTTGACAGAAATCCTGTTTTCTCTCTTCCCCACTTCCCTCTTCCTTTCCTGTATCACATGTCAGTTCAAGGTGTTCCGCCATTAACCCTTTCTCACTTATCACGTATATGCGGAAACGATAAGGTAGAAAAACATTGCTTTACCTCTTCAAGGTTCAGATTTTGTAGAGTGCTCCTCTGAGCCCGCTGGTCTTAAATAAATCCTCTTGTTCCCTTGGGTTCTCCTAGAGAGCTTGGTTCTTCCACCGTCAAATCGGGCCAAATTCTGTAACACAGGTTTTGTGAATGCTCATCAAAGTGTCCCTTTAACCTCTCACAAAAGCACGCAGATTTTAGAAATTCAGTCTCCAAGAAATAGTTAGATTTATTTTAAAGTATACTTTAACTGTTGGAAATTACTTTATGGCAAGTTAAATTTCCCACCATTTTCACCTTTCATATGGCTAACCTCCAGAATGTCACAAAATCGGCCTAAGTCTTCCTCCATAGGCTAGTTCTGGAAATAATCTATTAGAACAATCAAGTTCCTAAATCTTTCCTGCTCCAAACTTTCTGATTTCTTTCACACATTCCCTCTCAATGGTCACACAGGAGTGCTTGTTGTTTGTCTGTAAACTTCCATCAATTTGATTCAAAGACATTCAAAAGTAACTTTTCCAGAAGAGCATGGTGTCCTAAGTGAACTTTGGCTAGTTAAGTCATCTTTCATGCAAGATGGCCAAGTTCTTCTCAGGGATTCAGTATAAAATGTTATGTTGACTAGCTGTGGTATTGATTAGCAAACAGCAAAAGTTCCTATGTTCACTGTATCATGAAATTCACATGTAATCCTTTTAGAAATAAAGATGGTATATATAAAGCAGCAAATAACAGGGTAAAAATGTTAATATTATCCCCATTTTATAAATAAGATTATAATAGCTATTAAATGAAATGTAAAGAATGTAAAAAAATCCAAATTAAGTGGAATTATATATAAAATGAAACCTGGCAATAATCTCAAACAAACTGCATCACCTGTCTTGTTTGAAGTGGACCAAAGACCTTAGGAATACACCAATAGCATGCTTTAAGAGACCAAGAGAAAACAATTCCTTAAATAGTCCATCCTGATTGCTAGGGTGAATAACTAAGGACATTTTGCCTGAGGGTAGCATCAGTAACCAATTATGTGTAGCAGAAAATAGCTTAAGCTTAGTTAACATTAACATTTATTATTTTTAACTAGCCACTTATCTTGTATTTTTCCCCCATTTGAAAAAAAAAAAAAACTGAATTCTGTTCATTTTGATTTGGGGTTTCTAACAGGATCTGTGTTCTTTAAATTAAAATTCTTTGTTCCCAAATAAATGTGCTTTGTCTTTTTAATGATTCCTAAATTCCCAGGTTAACAAGGCCAGTAACCAAGTAGTACAAAATTTTTATAGTTATCCAATATGCATTGCACATTTCGTTACACCATGCCACCTTCTCATTAAGGGTTTTCCATAATCTTTATTTATAACAAATATATACTTAAATAAAACTCACCTATAGAAATATGAAAAGCAAAAAACAAGTAAAAACATTCTTTACTGCTTGTTTTATAATTTTCCATGTACATTTGTTTAAATATATGAAAAAAAGGCTTGTGGTTTTATCACTTTTGAAAAAGTGAGGCTTTTCTTAAATTTTTTAAAAAGAAACTACCTTTAATTCAAACTGGCAGGTAATTTTTCTTAAGGGTCTGGAATGATGAAAGCAGCATTATGCTAAGACTCGTGAGACAGTAAACAAAACAAGAATTATGTGCTTAAACCAAAACTTATGAACTATGGATTCAAAATTTATTAGCATGGTCTAAAAGCCATTTTAAAAATTGAAAATGATACAGTTTTTATCAGCTTTTCAGTTCCTTTCCAGAAGAAAATTGAACAAATACATTAGCAATACAAACATAATTCAGCAGTGAGAGTTCAGGTAGGACCATGTAGTACAGAATGTGGTTGTTGCCCAGGAAGTATTAGGAACGTCTTTAAAGTGAGATACCTGAAGAAACTTAATATGTGTAATTTACATCACTCATCATCCCTGGAAACTACTTATTGTCTTATGTTCTCAGTGGCATGTGACTACATTTACAATTAATTATTTCTTCAAATTCCTATATCATGGAATATGACTGATTGCTGAACCACTGCATTCACTGGAAGTTCTTCACACTGTCCTGATGCATCTGGAGCAAACAAGATGCAAGTGTGTGATGTGCAACTACCAGTTATCTCCCATGATTGGGGAAACCTGGTTTGGCTACTTCAGCCGAATGACTATGACTTTTCAAACATGTTCATTCATAAGCTATGATAGTTTATTCTCTAACCTATCCTGATGATGAGAGTCTTCATGGTCATGTGAATGTTTTCCATTTTACCCTATTACTTGTTACTGCATTCTTTGTCTCCTGTTCTCAGGAGCCTCATTTAGCACTGTTTAGCCTGATCAAATACTGTCATCTGAAAAGTTTTTCTTTTCAAAAAAATATTCATTACATTGTGGAATAAATCTTTTCCTTATTGCGATATCATTTCAAAGAAAGTCAAAAGAAAAGCTCATCCTTCCCATGCCCCCTCGGGAAATTTAATGATTTATATTTCCTCTAAAGACACAGTCCTTGCAGCAATTGGAGAAATTTAATTTTTTCAATTCATTGAGGATTACTCTAAAATCATGGAAAGAGCAATCAACTTGAGGATTTGTTATTGAATTCAGTCAATGCCACGTATTAAAGCAGTGAGGTATCTGTTTGAATTTTTTCATAGGTATTAACATAGTCCTCTTATGAGTAGGTCAGGTTTTTCCTTCATTAGCCTCTATACTCAGCTCCTGTGGTATTGCCTCTTCCCTATCATTGTGCAGCCCAGCAGGTGTACACTTGGGTAAATGTGGATCCCTGGGCCTAGGGGGGAGAGAGAGAGAGAGAATTCCTGGGTGAACTGCTTGCCTGCCTCCCAGCTGCCAGTCTTGGTCCAGCCTACCCTACCTCAGTGTCTGTGTACCTGCTATAAATGATAAAGAACCTACACAGTATGGGGAGCCTGATATTTCCCGTACACCATCTCTAAAAGATATTATGATAATAAAAGTAGGCAAAATATGTGAAAGCTGGCTCAATCCCTGACACTAGTTTTCCAAACAGTTTTCTATAATTAACTGGAGTTAAATAAATCTACTAGGATGCTTGGGTTCTTTTTTCTTAGCTGACTACATAATTCTTTTGATAAAGATTGGTTATTTTTAAAGCTCTAACCATATTGTAGTTCCTCAAACAAATAAAAATCATTAACCAGGGACACAGATATATTATGGTAACAGAAGGTGGTAAAATCTCTGCAGAGTAAATTAAATGTGTGCTACTTACTACATTTTACATACCAGCAGCATCATTAAAAAATAACCCAGAAGTATTATTATTGCACAGATTTTATTTTGAAAACAACCCACAACTTCATTTCCAAATTGATTCACTTAACATTCTTTGTTTTCTAATTTCATAACAGAAATAAACATTGCAAACCTACAGCAATCAACAAGACTCTAGTGAAGAGTGATGACTGTAAGTCACAGAAATATCAAATTTGATTAGAAAAATAAACTTTCTTAGTTCTTCTCTCTCCCCCTTCCCATCATATGCTTATGAGTAAAGCTTGTGATAATTACCTCTGATGGATATAGCAAGAGATAATCAGTTTCAAGTCTTTTCTTTTTTTTAAGGGCAGGAAAGGAGCTACTATTAATCAATTTTTGAACTGACTAGTGAGAGATCTTGGAAAGCGATCTCTGTGGAGACCATTCATGGCATGAGAGGCTTCCTAAGTTGTAAGGGCTTAGGGTTTATATAAAATTTTAAGACTGGTCTTGAGAACAAATGATTGAAATTTATTAGCTGAGAAAGCAAAGTGTGTAGGCTTAGCCAAAGTTCATCTGTTTATTTAATATGGTCCCTTTCTTATTGTTAATTGTAGATAGCAATCAAGCCGCAACTTGGTGGTTGTACAGGGATTATGAAGATCTCATGGTGAGTGTGCATGTGTACATATGACTGCAATGCCAGTTTGAACTGGTTTGGTCTTAGACTCTATAAGTCTTTTGCAACATCCAGTGGACTTGATAAGCTGTGTTAGATATCAGACTCCAATTAAACAGTTGTGTCCAATTTCTGGCAAACAGAAAAATAAAGGCATTTCACAAGTAGAACTGTAGGGAGCCAGATGGGTTTTCAACGGGTCTGCTGGTACCCAGACATGCTTTCTGTTCTCCCACTCCTCTAGGCAATCTTGGGCAGTCCTTCTGGATCTCTGTGGTTTCCATACAGTTAATCTGAGAGAACTGTTCCAACTAAACATAAGTTTGAATTTAGTTTATAGAACTCCAGATTTAATTTTTGAGATAAGTTGGCTATATATTTCAGATAGGAAACAGAATGTTCTTAAGGACAAGAAACATCTGCTATAGCATTCTTCAACATGATTTTTCCCTACAATTGTGTCACTAGAGAGCTAGAACTGGTGGGAAAAGTTCAAGATGATGCTCATTTGTTCACCGGAATTAATGAATTATCTATTTAAGAGAATAGTGACTACTCACGAGGAAGATAATGATCAAGTTTTTATTATCTCATACATAGATGCATTTTAGCATTCCTATAATACAGTAAAAAATTAATTTCCAGAAGCTGATAACATTTACTTTCATGGAAGAATATGAATGGAAGTGATTCCTGGGTTTATTATAAGTTTTGAAAGAAGTCTGGAAACCATACCTCTGGAAAGAGAGCTATTTAATGTTAGAAAAAGAATGAAAAAGAGTAAAATACATAGAATAAATGTAAATAATAAAAATAATGTTAAATAATAAGTGTAAAACTAATTAAAGAAAACATTCTCTGTGTATTGTTAAATAGCAGAAAACTGGCTTGAGGGACTTTAAAACAACAGACATATTTATAAGATAAATATAAGGACTAGATTGAGGGAACTTTTTTCTATATTCTATAGTCTGTAGTTTCCTCACTGTTACGCCTTTTCCTAAAATTTTAGTACATAGTTTTTTATGTAGCGTTGGCAAAATATCCATAGGGAGGGATAAAAACACAGTTTTCTTATATTTATGAGAAATGAGTTGATGGATCTGATTTAGTGATACAGTGAGTTTAGGTGCCATTTTTATTATTTCTATTCACATAACACTTTTAGTATATTTTATTAAGTATTATAAGCTTTGATATTACTAACTAATATGTAATAATTTTGTGACAATAAAAATATTTTATAATAAAATTTTTAAAATGTGTTCCATGTCTGTCTAATATGCCAAAGAGGAATAAGGTCCATTTACTAGAAAAGAAGTGCTGTATTTGGAGACATTACATTTTTTCTCTTCATATACTAGGTACCTTCAGTTTTCAGAAATCCGATATACCTGGCAGTTTCCACTTCTAGCTCTTAGTTAATAAAACAAAATATGTTCTATTATCACAAATCTTGGTTACCTGCAACTACAAAATTTGAAAGGAGGAAACAAAAGTCATTGTTTCATGATGTCAATGAAGACATTTTTAATTATTTAAAATATAACTACAATCCAACTCAGGAAAAATGTATACCTATCACTAACTACTTGATTAACAAGTCCTCTGTGATATGTCTCTCTAGACAATATAAGTTTGGGGGAGCAATCTATATTCCCTAAAATGTTTCTATAATTGTTTCCATTTCCTATGATTCAAAAATGAGCCTTGTTATCAATGTTGCAGGATAGGGAAGTACAATTTTGACTTACTTTACTGTTCCTCTTGGTTTTCAAATTTCACTTATTCTTTTTCCTCTTGTGTTCAACTTTATTTGATATTCTCTTTGCATTATATATGCATCTATTTTCAACAGTCAACCCTTTTTGAAATTCAGAACATTGGAAAATTAACAGTGAGTGAATAAGTCAAAAAATAAAATGCAAGCAGAGGATCAGCTATTTAGAGTAGCAAAAATGATGCCAGCTGTCATGTAGACTTGAGAATATCAAATTCAACAGACTTCCTGCAAAAAGTGGTTCTTTCTCTTAATGAAAGACACAGCATGAGTAGGTAGACCAAATCAGTAGACATTCTCTGCTAAGAATCAGAGAACATTTTAGAATTTGTAGGATACATATTCTTTGCCATATATGTATGAAGCTTTTCATTTTTAACCTTTAAATGTGCAATACACTATTCTTAGCTGACAGTTGTATAAAAACAGATCTTGGGTCTACTTGGGCATACCATCTACCAGCAGGCAGCATGTTGTAAAACGCCAAGGACAGTGATACTGTATACTGGGGTTGCTCCTTCATCCAAGGTTGCCTCACACTGGCATAGCATTAACTCTCAAGAAGTCAGCTCTCTTCTGCTCTAGGGGGAGCCTCCCCAATAATCCCCAGCAGCAGTTGTTTGAAACACTCTCTGAGCAGGATTTAGTGAACTGTGGTCATGAAATGTGCTGAACTTTGGAATTCTACAAGTTTACTATATATTCAAGTTGTGAGATATTCTGGCAATGCAGCTTTAAGTTACAGGGAAAAATGTACAGTTTCCTCCAATGTAAAAAAATTTAAAAAAAAACACTAAATGTGATACTACATAAAGAACTGGAATGAGAGAACATTTGACAGAGTGACTTCCTAGAGCATAGACCACCTGCCAGTTTCCCTCTCCCAGCTATCCAGTAGCAGGAGCAAGTGTTGACATCTTGAAAAAGTCAATGCTGCATGACTCAGACTATTCCTTTCTCTCAGCAGTTGGCCAGCTCCATGTTACTATGCTGGGAGCCATGGGTGGGAAGAATAGATGATAATGACCTAAGACAGAGAAGAACTCAAGTCACAGATCAGGACTCAGTGAACATGAGCTGAGCCATTTATTGTAAGGTTTAGATCCCCTTAAATACCCTAGTAAGGAATGATTACAATGCAGCAGTAAGGAAGGAAAAAACCCAGGATCCTGTATGTAGCACGTGGGATAGGAGGATGGAGGATTCATTACCTAGCAGGAAAAACACCTGTGGAGGTAAACACCTTTCTCTTTCAGGGAATGTCTCTCTGATGGGACACTCCTAGGAGATTAGGAGGCTGCCATCACAGATAAGAGACTTGCTGAAGCCTCTCTGGTTTGCCAGAGATGAGAATAGATAAAGGTGTTCCTTTATCTAAGTCCTATTTCTTCTCTATTTTCAGTGCCCCTCATTACTCTTTCAGGACTTTCTTCCCATTGAGTTTGTGGTCTGCAAATATTTTTCAAGGCACCACTATCTGTTAAGGCCTCTAGTCAAAATGCACAGAACAAAGGAAATCTATCTGTGCAAGGGTATTCTAGAAGATTCACACTCATCTACCCTGGAAGTACTTTTCCAAATCTAGTCCCAAAGGCTTGGTTTGATTATGTAGCTTAATGAAATAATGTTAAAATTGTGTTCTACATTTAGTTGTAGAGTTGATCACTATGTCTTTGCAAAAAAAATTAATATTGCATTAATATATTTGTGTTATAGTAAAACTGTCAAGAAATATGATATCATGAGATAAAAATGTCATTAATATTATTATTAAATATATGGCTTTTGTTCTGATTTTTGTTTATCACTAATTTTTGCTTCTCCCTTTCAAATTTCCTAATCACGATGTAACAGGTTTCTGAAACTACCTAGGAAATGAAGAGGAAAGAAATCATACCATCTGCAGAAATAAAACATCTCTTCTAGAAAGTTTTCAAATATTCTATTATATTAAGCAATTAATATGATTTTTTACCTTCCTAGATGATTTCTCCAGAAGTAGTCATCACCTGTTTCAGAGAAGGGCAGACAGTATGATAGCTCCTGTATCTAAAGAGAAATAATTGCTTCTGAATTTTGGCTCTCTTGTTGTTATAAACAACTTAGTTTCTGCTGATTAATTTCCAGACCTACAAAGAAAACTTTCATGCTGAAATTCCTGGTAGATAATCTATAATGGTGTTACTAAGAAGCAATAATGATCTTAGAAATTGTATTTTTCCCTCAGAGTCATTATCTTAGTCACAGTGTACTTACTGCACAGGTCTTCCCAGCAATGTGTACCCACCATGTACAAAATTCCCCATCATATCTATTGCTACATAATTAATGAATCATTATTTCATTTACAAGCCCTCAGCATTGCACTGGGTCAAGAAAGAGAGTTTAACTTTGGATTTAGAATAGAATATCCTATGGAAATCCTTCAGTGTTCTATAGAAGTCAGATTTATAATTTTGTCACAGGCATTAAAAAAAAATATTCACAGAACATGAGCATCTAGGATCGAGAACTTTTATGCTCAGCCTTGTGGGGATATAGAAAGGCAATGAAAGAAGCTAATTAGGGAAAAACTAATAAGTGCTAAGTCTCATGATGAGCTATTAATTTATATTATAATTTAATGCTCATTAATATTCTATCAAGGATTTCATTTTCCTCCTAGGATCAGAAATTATACTCTGAAAATTAAATAACTTCCAAGATGAAGTCAGTTATCCAATTCAAAAGCTCATGACATTTGCATCAACTAAAGAAGTCCATGTTCTAGTTGAGCCAATGAAGCAGTCAGCGACACCAACATCCCTGTGACTTCAGCCTACCTAGATCTCACAGGGTTTGAGTGTCCCTGTATTGGCTCCACTTAGATGTAAGTATTTAATGCACAAAGATATGTAGTTAGTAAGTTTCCTTTTTCTCCTTTATTTCCTTGCATTCGTGGTATTGCGTATCCATAATTCCACAGGAATGAGCACAGTGGGTATTGAGGTTTCAGAATTCTACAGAAAAGACACAACAGAACATAGCTGCAAAAACTTAGAGTTTACCTTTTAAATGCCCTAATTTCTGAGAGAAAAGAAAACTGCTCATGGATATGGAAAAATATGCTGTATAATAGATCAAGAGTAAAAGCAAGTCTTCCTGAGAATAGAAGACACTTCAGAGTGACAGGGAAGTGAAAATGTGAGGGCTGTTCTAGAAGAGATTCCAAGGGTTGGGGTGAGTGGTTCATACCAGGAAGCACTGTGGCATGGTGGGCAGTGGAGATACCATCTATCCCCCACCACCCCCTGTTTAAGAGAGCACATTTTATAGTTAGCAGCTAATAACTGCAAATAAACCCAATTAGGATTGACAAACCACCCAGTCACTTCTTAATGATTGTGCCTGATCCAATAACCCAGACTGGAAAACCTTATAAACCATAGGTACTTGGAGAATAAAGAATGGTCTTATGTTGGACAGTAATTGGACAGTAATTAGGCGTACATGGGCACTGTCCTGGTCCCATTCAACAGAAAGGAAAAGCAAGCGCGACAAGATCAACTTTCTTTCAAGTAATTTTAAGAAGTCCCAGAGAAACTCAAGAAAATATATAAGTATATAGAAATATCAAGTGTCCAAGAAGTTAAAATTCACAGTGTCTGGCATTCAATATAATATAATCATGCATATAAAACAGCAATAATACAATGTGGCCCAAAATAAATAGAAAAAGAAATTCAAAACAACCAATAATTGATAAGAATATTAAAATTAGCAGATATAAGGACATTGAACTAATTATCGTATGACAGCTATTCACATTTGTAAAGAGTTGTGAAAGGTAATTTTGAATTTCACAAATCTTAGAGACAAAAATTACAATATTTGTGCAATGACAAATAAATTGGGTAAAAATGATCTGTATGAATGGGCAGAGGAGTTAGCAGAATAATTATTGATGAAATAATGATCAAAACATTTTTTTTACCCAAATTGGATGAGAAATACAAACCCAGGAGGAGAGGCCGGGCACGGTGGCTCGTGCTTGTAAGCTTCAGCCTATGAAGCGGCCAGGGCCAGGGATCTCGGTTCGAGTCCCGCCTGGGGCCCGTAGCGAGACCTAGTCCCAAAAAAATAGCTGGGCGTGGTGGCGCGCGCCTGTCATCCCAGCTACCTGGGAAGCTGAGCCTGGGGATTGCTTGAGTCTGTGGTACCCCGGGCAAC
>PVHY01001895.1:0-83125 GCA_004024945.1 Uropsilus gracilis | reverse complement strand
AATGGTTAAAATTATAAATTGTGTTATGTATGTCATGCCACAATTAAAAAAAGAAAGAGAATGGAATTTCTTTGTAATAGTCATCCAGTTAGGGAGCCATTCCCCTTTTCTTCAGATTTAAATTATTTTGGTACTTAGTGATGCAGCATTGGTTAATTCAAGCTGAATATTTACAGCCCATGGTCTGACAGTCCTGTAAAGAGGCACTCACCGATAAAGCAGCCTCCTCTTTTCACTGGCTCTAGAAGCTCCATCTCCTCTGCCATAGTCTTGGCAGAGATGTCCATGCTTCTAATCATTAGAGCAATTTCAATTCACTATTTCACACTTAGCGGTGTGACTGAGTAAGGGCAAGTCCAATATCAGTCACTCAACGATGTGTACGATACCCATTCTCCCCAAATAGCCCCAATGGGGAGCTCTGGCTCATTTTGCCAGACCCCATTTTTCCTTTTTTGTTCAGGCATGTGAACTGTAAGATTGTCTGAACCCTGGAGGATAAATAAAGCCTTTCTTTTTATTTTCCTGGAGCATCATGAACTCTGTGTACCTTAGGAGATGTAATTGGATACATGGGATTAAAAGACCATCTAAGACCACTTATTTGAAATATTTTGTCTCCACAGAAAATCATACCAGAGGCCTTGCGTTCCTTGCTCACTGAGTGTTAATATTAAAAACAAGCAAGCAAACAAAAAAGCCTCTCTAAGAATTGTTAAATTGAAATACTTTGTAATTAATCCTGAATCAGTGACCAAAGTAGAAAAATTCAAATAAAAAATTTTCATTATAAAAAACTATTTTAGCACGGCTTATTTTTGTCTATTTTTTTCAGATTTAACCTCACTTGCTCCCCCTCTTCATACACCCACTAATCAAAGAGGTAGTCCATCCTCTCATTAAAAAATATCTCTAATCTTATGTTTTAAGAACTGATGTACATTATTATTTGTAGTGAATATGAACAATTTGATCTCTTGGCATTCTCAACTACAGGATTGTCCACTAATGTGTATAAAATAAAATAGATTCTTTCCCTGGATTTTTTCATATGCATGCTTTCACCTATTGCTGATGTGCTTTTCAAGTAACTCCGCTATCCTTGATATATAGTGGGGCTATAAGTTTATTAGTTTCCACTGCTGATAGGATATGTTGAGTTCAGTACTGAGTTAAATATAAAATAATACACTACAAAGGCATATTTTTATATACATACTAACTTTATTTTTCTATTATGTTAATGTGCTTACAGAAATTATTTGCCACTGAAAGCAAATAACCCTGTGATATGCTACTGAAATCTTTCTGAGAGCCCAAAAATATATGAAAAGCATGCTTTTATAAATAAAAAGCAGCAGAACATGAGGATATCTTCTTCTGGCTTTAAATTCTGTGTGCATATGTTTGTTTGTATAAAACATTTTTCTACTTTGCCCTAAAGAATGAAATATTGATTAATGGAAATTATCGTTTATAGGTGAAGACTTCAAAAATGAGCACAAAATAATGCCCACTCTAATTCAGCAGGTTTACTTTGATGGCAAGCTAATTATTAATATAGTATTATAATTAATAATATGTAACTAATATGTAATTAATATGTAATGTGTATGTAATATGTAATTAATAATAATATGTAACTATAGTTACAATTCTAAGTAAGGAAAGCCACATTAGTATACTAATTTCATCATATCTAGGTGAAGTTCCACACACAACTTATTTTTATTAAATTATTTTTATTTAGACAGTGATGATTTAAAGCACTGTGTAGGTTTTAAGAGTTCACACGTCTTTAAATGTATGTTATCATAACATGCCCTCCACCAAAACACCAATAACTTTCTACCATTCCCCTGCCTTCCCCATTTCCTTTGCACTTCATTCTTTCCCTTCCCCTTTTTGCAACCTCAGTTCTGAAGTCAAATTTGAAGTGCTTAATTTTACTTAGTTTTGCTTAAATTTACTTTTTATCTTCTTTGGTTTTGTTTTTCTGTATTTCACAGGCATCAAATAGTCTGATATTTGATTGTCACCTTACTGACTTATTTCAATTAACATAATTCCTTCCAGTTTCAATCAGTTGTTGTAAAGGACAAGATATTGTCTTTTTATAGCTGAGTAGTATCCCATTATCTATCACATCTTCTAAGCCATCCATTTTCATAGGGAATTTAGATTGTTTCTTCAATTGACTATTTGTAAATCATGCTGCAATGAACATAAGAATGAATACATCCTTTCAAATCATTCTTCCTAAGTACCTAGAAATAGGGTAGGTAGAACAGTATGACAGGTCTATTTTTTAATGTTTTATGAGCCACCACACTGTTTTCAAGAGAGGCTGTAATACTTTCCAATTCCACAAATAGTATATAAGATTTCCTTTTTCTCCACATCTTTGCCAGCATTTGTTTATCTCTGGTCTTTTTGATATAAGCCATCCTCACTGGAGTGAGTTGGATTCTTATTGTCATTTTTGCATTTCCCTGGTCATAAGTAATAATGAACATAATGTTTTGCATCTATTGGCTGTCTGTATATCTTCTTTGGAGAAATATCTACTTAACACCCTGCCCATTTTTTTGATTGGGCTCATTAGCTTCTTGTTGAGATAATATTGAATTTTCTCTATTTCTGGGATATTAGCCTCTTTTCAGATGCATGTTTGGTAAATATATTTTATCATTTAGTAGGGTGTCCTTTGTTGTTTTTCAGTTTCTCTCACTATGAGCACAACATAATGTTATTCCAACAGAGAATTTTTCTTTCCCTGCTTTTGCTTCCCAAAGATAACACTGAGGTCAATGTAGTACTTTTGCCTATTTTTTTCTACATAGTTTATAGTTTCAGGTCTTACACCAAGTCCTTAATCATTTTGAATAATTTTTGGTGTATGGTGTAAGGTAGTGGTCTAATTTTATTCAATTATATGTGCTATTTATGTCTTAACTATTTTCTCTTTGGTACTTTAGTTAGTGTTGAAAGTTAGAACACTAAAAGGATTTGGTGTGTAATTCACACTTCAAAATATGTTAGAGCAACTTACTTATTTTTAAAAAATCTAGATATCATTAAATCATTTACAAATATACTTGATTAAAATGTATAGTAAATATCAAAGAAAAGTAAAAGAATATTTGAAAAAAGTTAAAGTATGATTCTCTAAACATGTATAACTTATTCCTTATTTTCTACAAATACATTTACTAGTAAAGGCTCAGGCTTAAAAGAGACATCAGTCTACCTCCATAGCATAAAGATCCTGAAATCTAGTTATACATGAATATTGACCAAAACATTTCATATCTACAAATGTGTCTGTCTTAAAGCTAACAGTTATTTTAAGTGAAAAAAAGACCTACAAATATTCTCATCATCCCCTGTCTTTTGATCACAACACATTATAATTTTATAGAGAATATAAAAAAATTAAAAACTAATTTCTTAAAGATCGTAAAAGCGAAAACAGAAGTAAAATATCTGTACTGATAAGTATTTCATATTTAAATAAAAACCATCCCATAATAAGTATTAGATTTATGTAAGAATTTACTCTAAAATCCCAATTCATTAATTTTCTGACTCTATTTTATGTTACAAATGTTACAAACATGAAGGAGCACAAATATATAATTGCTCATAAAAATCATAAATCATTCAAATTAGCATAAACAGATAATACGTTTCCATAAAAGTGAATGACTGTGCTATGGCCTCCTATATGGCTGTGAAGTTGCATTATCTTAGTTTTCAGGTTTGCAAACTGTGCAATACACATTCTTGCTTTATTCTGGTCACACTCCCCAAGGTGTCAGTCTTCCCTGTGAAGGTAATTTGCCCCCAAAAATAATTTCATTTTCTCTAATGAAATGCTATCTTCATGCGTAGCTTCATCTGAGTATTCTGCCTACCTAAAAATCCAGTTTACAGATTTTTGGGTTTTGGTCATACAGTATAAAACTGTGATTTTGTAGAAAATTTTCATGTAAAACAGAATTCTCTATGATGAAAATTTGCCAAAGTGGAAAGAGAACTCTTTCAACCAAGAAAGAAGTACATGGTTTCTTTTGTACTTTTTTTATCTGTTTTTATTTCCTATACCTTCAAAAGGGGTCAAGTATTACTTATAATTTACATAATATATACAAAATAGTAGCTTGAATTCAATGACTAAATTCCTCCATGCCAATAAACAAAGCACACTTAATCTTAAGTAAGAATGCTGAAGCAGTTTCTCCCTCTTACCTTATGGAAAAATTAAATTCAAACAAGTAAACAAAAAACTGACATATACCATTTAAACATTGTCACTGAGGTAGCCTTAACAATCTCTCATCATAACATAATTAAACTTTAGGATTGGTCTTGCCCTTCCTTTTCTTAAAATATTTACTTAATAATAACTTTTAATTATATGTCGAAATGCTTCTTAGACTCCTTTGTGATATAAATATGCTGCCAATTCTTGTCATTGCTATAAATCAAGAATGTCTGTCTCAAGGAAGTAGGAACTACCTTTTGAAATCAAATTATCACAGAGTGTGTGGCCTTCTGTCCCAATCTCTGTGTAACAGTAGGATCCTAACATCAATTAAGTTCAATTAGCATACAGATGTGACCAAGCACCCCACTAAAAACCCTCAGTACTTTTCCATGAACTCATCCTTCCTTCCTAAAGAATGTACTGCAGAGATGCAAAAACTGGAATCACTGTTACATCTTCCTTATCTGGCTCCTAGGTCATCAGTGGGTGTGAAAAGATAGGTTTTGACTTTCAGATAGCAGGTACCACAACAAAAATGGAGCCTGTAAAGATGGCTTTTTTTCTCTTGCTCGATAAACTGGTGAGGGGTGGCCAGAAATTTTAAAATATGGTCACATGTTAAATTCCTCTTGATGATTTTAATTTAGCAGAATATTTTGTTGATTAAAAACTATCAGAACAAGAAGCAAAAGTATCTGTATTCTAGCTTCACTGCAATGTTTATCTTTCTCCAATTAAATAAAAAAATACTTTTAAATAATCATATCTAATATAATTTTACTCAGTGTCTACCTATTGGCTTTTGATTTTGCTATCCACTCCCTATTATAGTCATATGTATGCCTCAAAATGTCTGGGTAATAACCATCAGTCATTTATATTTGTTTATTTATTGATATACGATGAGATTTTCTATATATTTTTGAATTTCAAGTTTCCACATCACTTGTATTTTTAAAACATATTTTAATAGCATTTCAAAATTGAAATTATTTTTTACTATAAGTATAACCAATATAACTAATAGCCTTCAAAATATTACAAAATTGTAGATATGGTAAATGACGAGGAAAATACCAGAGCAATTGACCTGACTTAAAAGAATTAAGGAAAGGGAAGCATTCTTTAAATAATTTACATTTTAGAGAACTTTCAGGTTCATAAAGATTCTTTGTTCCTCTATATTGTCTTTATTCCTTTATCAAAGATAGAATGTCTATATTTGTTCAGATCTATTTCTGGGCTCTCTATTCTATGCCATGGAAGATAAAGGCTTTTTAACTTTCCACTTTGTATCTTTTATATATGCTATTTTTCTAAACAAAATAATGATCACCTTTCACTGGAAGGAAGGTTCGGCTAATTTAAAAAATTATAGCTGTTTCTTTTATGTGTTAGCCTACAGATTTTTTAAAGTATTAAATATATATTACTTAGTCATTAGAATAATAATAAACTTTATAATAACTGTCTTTTGAGGAAGTAAAAGCAATTAGGGGGAAAAGAGGAGAATTAAATATGTTAAAAAGTGAAGTATAAAGTTTAGGTTATCTTCACTTGTGTAAATATCCTAGCAGTTACTAGGGTGCCTATGTGGTGGAGAGTGGTGTATCTACGAGAAGTCAGAATAGAAGCATATGAAAGCAATGAAGATGGTGTTTATGAGGGGTGAGGGCCAGTCACATTCTACGAGGTGATGAACAAGGTGTCCATGTATGAAGATCACCTGATATAGATTTACATGAATGAGTGTTTAGTGTGCGTGAAAATCCCTGCATGATAAAAGAATCTCTGTGCAGAAGTAGGGTCTGGTGTGAGAAGTCATGTCTCCATGATGCATACCCATTGTAGCATGACAGAGACACAAGGGTGAAGAAATACCCATGGGAATCTGGGACAGCCCCAGCGTAGAGTCAGAGAACAAATGGAATGAAATAATTCAAATGGGAAAGTTGGTCATTCTTGCATATGTTAACAGGATCAGAGCTCAGTAATGAACATTTCTGATCTAGCTTAGTTGTCAGAGCTCAAGCAAGTGTGGGAGACTTCTGTGCAGTGAAGCAACATGTCATGGGGTATCATAGAATGAGCAGCTTGAAGGAGGAAGGTATCCCTGAGGTAGAGGCATGGGGCATGGTATAAATCCCTGAGTAAACCATCTATGTGGAAAACTGATGATCAACAGCATTACAAGCTAAGGGCAGGGGTGGAGGAATAGAGGGATGGGGAGTGTGAACTAGCCATAACATAGGGAAGAAAGAGTACAAAGTGTGGCTTGGGAAATCAGAACCTGAATAGGGTAAGGATGACTGGGGTAGAGGAAGGAAGAGGTGAATATCTGAGACGTTATCCAACTACAAGAAGCTTGTGAAAAAAAAATTAGAAACATAACTGTACTTTTTTGGTAAATGAAAAATATACACTGAGTTTTTTTAACAGTATTAGTATAAATCTGAAAGTATAGGCCTATGTGAACAAGAATAGAAAAATCTGGATTGTGTATTTATTTCTTCCACATAGAGAGGAAAGAAAATGAGCTCACATTTGGTTAAAGAACATCTATTTAGACTCTGTAGTAAATGACTTAATTTAAATTTTTCTCATTTATTTTTACAACAGTCAAGAGGTAAGCAAGATTATCCCAGTTTTTATCTCGATATCCACTTTAAAATATTAAGATTATCACAGTCCTTTAGAGTACATGTGCTAAGATTCAATTCAGAAAACATATATCACTGAAGAAATCTGAAGGACTAAGATTTCCTTATTTCCTTATATTCCTTTTTGTCTATCTGACATCCATTAATCACAGGACAAGTTGACAGTCAACATCATTTATATCTGTTTTCACCTGTGCATGAAATCCTGTTTTCAACTGTGCATGAAAATCACATTACAAACCCTCCAACCACAAACTCCAACATCTGTGTTTTTCTACCTGTCCAATAGAAAATGTCCCAACTTAACAATGTCCTGTCACACTAACAATAAAGGTCCTGGCATAGACTCTGCTCTCTCCTGATCAGCATTGCTTTCCCATGAAGTGCTACATAGCTTTCTTATCCCTTCTCTAGGAAAATGAAATAAAAACCTCTCAATGGTATTAACCATCTCCAATGCCTCATATTCATCTCTATAAATTAAAACTCTTGAATAAATTTAATGGTATCTCCTATGAGTGTTTCCTAGTGCTTGTTATTGAAATACCTAAGAGTCCCTTGGCTTGCTTTCCCTCATACTGCGATGACTAAAAACTCCAACTTTTCCCTTAGCTAGCTTTCTCATACTGCAGTGAATAAAAATGCCAACTCTTCAACTGCAGGTGATCTTCAACTGGAGGAACTGGCTCTGCCAAAGGATGAAAAAATCAAGGATGGAAGAAAAAGTGACTCATCAAGGTCACATATTTACTTTGTCACAGAGAGTGACTGGAATCTGGTCTTCCTGCCAGCCACATTTTATCATATTTTGTCCATTATGATTAAAAAAAACTCACAGATTTCTTAAAAGTATAAGTTCTTCATTCAGAACTGGATGAACTGTTTTGAAATCTTGTTTCCATGGGGCAATTGATCACCTCCAGGGACCTTGCTCAGCACTTTACCTCAGCCTCTCACCTTCATGGTCAAAAGCTCCATTTTTTTTTTTATTAATAATAATTCTACTCCCTTCATTTGAGTATCTCCTCCCACATATTTGGCTCACTTTCTCTAGTCACAGAGCATCAAAAACCCTTCCAAATAATCCCTACCTGCCATTTTTTTCACTGACCTTTCCCTTTCCACTACTATGCCACAGCTTTCCTACTTAGGAAATAATAAAAAATCATACTATTCTATACATCCTCAATATTTAAGCCTCCTTCTCTCTGGCTTACTAGTTGGCTAAACCACACACTTATTTAAACATTCACCCACCAGACATTGGATGTAGCTAAGTAAAGACACAGGAATATTGTCTGTTCTCACTTTCCATTCATGAAAGTCCACCTAAGACTCTTAATAACAAACAACAATTGCAAACTATTTCTTTGACTCATTCCCACTCTCGTCCTCCTTGACCATTTTCCCTCTTCTTAAACTTGCTCAAATTTACTTTTAGCTGGCGTTCTTGCTTTCTGATTCACAGAGGAAAAAAGAAAACAACAAAGTTTCATAAGCTCCCAGGCCATCTACTCATTAATCTGCACATTGAAAAATAATATTGTACTTTCTTATTTCTGGAGATAAAGTGTTATGTTCTTCCTTAACAAAAGTCAGTCTTTTCTGTGCATTAAAACCTATACTTTCCAGATAATTCACAATCCAGCAGTTTTCACTACTTCTCAAGTGTCTTGTGGATCATCAATTTTGTTTTCCTATTAGATAATGAAAATTAACATCATGCTGATGTTTTCTCATAAAAATAGCATTATTATGACCATCCTCCTTCCAGCAACCACTTTTATTCTTTTACTTTACAGTAAAATATTTGAAATACTACCTACCATCACTGTCTACTGACTCAAATTTACTTCACTCTATTCCCACCTCATTCTATCATCATTCTTCTGGGACTGACATCACTGTTCTAGACTAGCAGCTTTACCTGATGAGCCCCATAGCTATGCTTCAAATGTTATATTAATACAGCAATATTTGAAAAAGGTGATTGCTGCAGGCTCCTTCAAATGTGTTTTTTCATTTGTATTCCAACTGCAATTGTCCTACCATTCTGCTCACACCTTCTCAGTCAGCTTTGAACAGTTGAAACATCCCAGGATCACTGCACTGATACCTTCAAGTCTCTTTCTAAAAATTGGAATCACATCCAAAGTAAAAATAAAAGCATATTCTGCCAACACTAACCAAAATGAAAAGAAAAGAAAAACCTGGAATTCTTAAGAATCCAATCTCCAGAATTTTTTTCAATCAGTATTCATTTCCAGGTGATTGATTCAATCTGATGAAAATTAAATACCATCTATATAGTACTGGTTTCAATCTGATGAAACTTAAGTACCATCTACATAGTACTGGTTTCCTAAATTAAAATTTCAGACTGGCTTCTTTTCTTGAATTCTAAGTTGATGCAGTTACTTACCTTTCTACTTGATACTTGCATTTGGTTTTCTATAAGCATCTCACTTTTAACATGTTCAAACAAACTTCCTAACCTTATAACATAAATCTGCTCCTACATGGTCTTCTTGACTTTGTAAAAGGTTAGTCTATTTTTCTATTAAATTCAAAACACTCACATCCTTTATTTAATTCTTTTTTCAGAATCAACCCATACCAAGAGATTAAGAAATCCTCACTTTCTTCTCCCAAACATATTCAAAGTTTGAGCTTACTACAGATCAACATCATTTCCAAAATAAAAAAAAAATTTACTATACAATATTTCATATTGCATTTTAACTAGTCTTCCACTTCTTCCCTTCATTTTTAATCCTAGATACATGAAAGCACAGTTTTCTTTTAAAATTTATGAGTTGATTGTTTTCTATTATAATTTCTCTTTCAGCTATCTTATTTCAAGTTCTTTCTTTTTCTGTGTGCTTAAATTGCAAGCATGTCTTTTTCAATAGCCTCTGTCACCAAAGTAATTATCCTCTAATTCATTCCCCAACTTACTGCCAATAGAAACTTTGTAAAACAACACTGATTTTATTGTCTAAAAATTTTCTGTGGGTTTCACTTCCTACAAATTAAAGTCTCAGCTCTGTAGCACAACAGAATCCCAAAGTAAACAGAGACCTCCAGCAATGGCCAAGATGGAGTTATCAGACTTGTACATGTACCAGACTAAATATGCTGCCAGATCAACCATGAAAACTGACTAGTTTATAATACATTAGTAGTTATTTTCTGATATTGGAGTGCAATCAATTCAGTTAAGACTTGAGAGAGTAATAATATCACTTCAGTCTCCTTGAGAGAGTGATACTTGAGCAAGTAATCATACAGGCAGGAAGACAACTTGAGAAGAGTCCCACATTAAACTCAATCAGAAAGAGAATATAATTTAGCAGAAAATAATTATCACTAGGGAAAGGAGAAAGAAGTTGGACTTTGGGTTTTCCAACAGTGCTAGCATCTGAAGGCACCGTCTTGAAGAAAAAGCAACAAAAAAAGTTGCACTGTCACCACTTAGGCTAGTGCAAGTTTTGGGGAGCTGTGAGCCACTAACAATAGATGAAAACCAAACAGATATGAGAAATATGAATGACCAAACTATCTATTTTTTAAAAATCACAGCATTGCCAAAACAATAAATATCAATGTGATGTGACAAATGGGAGGATAAAGAGATGAGCAGTGATTTAACACACACTATTTCTACCTGAAATATAATTTAGCAGCATGGTTCCTAGGAACTATGGACTGGTGTTCAAAACATACTAAGATGGAGGAATAAAAATCTGAATTTTTTTATCAGAGCGCTTAGAACGACCACACTTAGCAATAAGAGCTGCACCTTAAGAATACGTGCTAAAGTTGACCCGCCCTTAAAAAGGTCAAATACCAAAGGGCAAAAACAGTAAAGTGAGCTACTGATCGTGTCTGTGCCTTCCACTAAAGGAATAATTTATTAGTAAGACTATTGAACCTAATTTTATTCAGAATATAAATTTTCATACGAAACTGGAATTCACTTGTAAAATTTGCTACATGTCAAAGAGGCAGTGGAGAGGAACATTTTAGATAAAGGAAAGAAAAGAAGGGAATGAAGAAGGAAGGCCAGAGGAAGGCAAGAGAGTGGAGGAGGAAAGAGAAGAGGGAAGAAGAAAAAGGAACGGGGAAAGAGATGCATATCCTATCCAGAGAAAGCCATCTTTTCCACAGACACTAGTCTTTCTCTGCATTTTGCTAATTGAACTGGATCTTGAAAAAGGCACATGGCTCCCCGAGAACTTGTGAAATTGAGAGGGGGTGCTTAGAGCTCACTGCTGGTATCTCCGAGGGCCAACAAGTTAGAGTGCGCATGCGCACGCACCAAGGCTTCTGCAATGCGCATGTGCGGTGTCTTTTGTGGGCCTGCACACCCCAGTCATCCCCGCAAAAAGTGCGAGGCCGTGGGGCTTCCCAACACTAGAGCTGGAGTGAATATCAAGAGGTGGCAGCAAAAAAGCAGAAGGCGGGGAGCACGGAGGAGCTGCTAGAACGGTCTAAAAGACCTGTTCTTCCATAGAAGGTGAGTGGTGCTTATGCTTCTGTTCAGGCCAGAGAGGCCCATCCACAGAGGTACCTCAAGGTTAATGTGAGAGTGCAGGGAAATTTTTGGATGGGATTTTAAAACTTCAACAAAGGAGTAAAACTGACAGATCATGGAGAGAGCACAGCAGAAAGACAGCCCCAAATGGCCAAGAAGTTGTGGGAGTAGGTTGGGGGAAAGGTGTGTGCTCTCTCTGGATTTCAGCCCCATCAGGTGCGGATTTATTCACCTTGATATTCTTCAGGTCTTCAGCACCAGGGATACAGCTGCACTTTTCACCGTGTCCTCAGAGTAGCTTTCCTTTACTTAGCCAGTTTTATGAGTCAAAAAGAAAAATCAATTCATACAACGCCGACAGCAATAAAACTCCATCAAGAAGAAATAATTAACTAACTCTGTTATGGGACAGCTTAGACAAAACTGTAATGTGGCCTAGCTGAAAAAATAGAATTCAGTTAAAATAGATATAAAAGTAAATGTAAAGAACATTCTTGTTTTGCCCAACAACTTAATATTAAAACATTATTGGGGAAAAAAAATAGAAAACCGGAGAAAAATCTCTGCTATGTCAGCTGCATTGTCTGAAAAAGCTTTCTATAAAATTCAGATTATACCAAGGTGCATGAATGTGTCCGCGTGCATGTGCATGCACGCGCACACACACACCCAAGTCAAGGGACTAGAAAATAAATCCATGTGTCAACTGAAATGGAAGAAACATCCATTGGAAGGAACAGTCGTGTTCCATTAAAGTCAGGGATAGAAAATGATTATTTAAAATCACTATTCTCAACTCAATAGAAATGAAATATGAAATATCTAGAAATATGGAGTTATGAAATAGCAAAACTTTTCTAAGGATCATAAAAAAGAAAAAAATCGAATACTTCACTGTGATCTTCAGTGGAATCACTCACTCATTCTTAAAATGTAGTCTGTTTCCACACTAACCTTCAACTTACCTAAATTCAGTGAGAGATTTAAACAGATTTTTATTGCAATGAAATTACATAAAATGACCTCCAGGAATAACATAGTTGTAACAATAAAACATTTTAGGAAAAATAAAAGTTACGGATTGAAATTACCATCTGAATAATAAAATATTTTTGGTTTCTTTAATTAAAATAAGGTCTAATTGGGGGAAAACTACTGATACTAATTAGGACTAAAAATCTACTTTAGTGAACTTTAATGTGATTTATTCACAATCCCAATCTTGTGGATCCTTATCCTATACCTTTTCTATCACTAGGAATTCAATAGTTCATCCTTTGTTTCCTACTCAGCTCATAACTTAGCTCCTGTTTCACTGAAAAATAAAAAAGCAGCTAGAGAGAATTTGCTTGAGCTCTCAGGATCATACTTGCAAAACATGAGTGTACCTTGCCTCTCTCCTGTTACTGTAAAATGTCCCAGCTCCTATAAAAGCCAGTCTTTCCTCTTGGGAAAGAGTTCTTCACTCTTGCCTAAAAGCTCTTGCTAAATTAATCCATGTTGCTCCTCATTATATTTTCCATATACCTTAATATATGTTGATTTTTATCCCATATTTAAAAATATCACTTATTTTATTTCCCTCTAATTGTTATCCAAGCTTTTACTCTTAACTCAAAACTCTTTGATGAATGATATGGAATAATAGTTTATCTCACATTATTTCTTGAGAAGAGTAAGTATAACACTATACTCTATTTATGGGCACCATAAGTTTACATGAGCTGTTTATAAGCTCCATTCAGCAAATCTGCACAGTTCAAATCTGTGTTGTTCAAAGATCAACGATAATTATATATGCAATGCCCCAATTTCCAGGTAAGATCACATTCTTAAGGTCTTAATGATTGGGAGGAACAGATAAGGAGTTCAACATATGAATTTGGGGAGAACAAAACTTCAACTCAAAGTAAAAAATGTGTACTAACAGATACTTAACTTTTTTTTCAGATGAAAATAATTACTAAATTTCTATTTAGGAATAGATTGCTTTGATGACAAAGGTACTACTTATATTTGTCATCAATTGGAAATAGATGTTATCTTGTAAATTATGAGATAATGCACTAGAAAATCCTTTAGCACTATCTCCCCTTAGCAGTATCTCCAATTTGACCTAGTGTGAAGTAGTCATTCAACTGTAGAGATGTTCGCAGGGAGAGAAATGCCAAATGGTCATTAGCAGCTCTGGTATAGGGCAACTTTTATATCACCTATGCTCGGTGTAAAATATATTTGATTCATCTTGTAGATGAATTCATAAAAGTGAATTTATCTACTTAAATACCACTCATTGGTGAAAACTTGGAAAAAGTTGCTCTTTATTTCTGGAATTTATTACTTGGTTTTATGTGGTACATTAATAAGCAGTAGGATGCCAGTAGGAAATATGTATGTCTGTCCTCATAAAACATGATTATAAACCCAAGTCTTTGTAATAACAAAAGAAAAGTTACTATGTATTTTGCTGTCTCTGGTCAAAACAAGTATCAACAATCCTGTGAAACACTTGAATAATCCAAGGTGAGAGCCTTATCTTAAAATCAGTTTAAAATCATTTCATCTGCAACTTTATAATCTTTCCTTGCCAGGTAAGGGAACAAATTGTATTCATAGATTCTGGTGTTAGGATGTCAATATCTTTGGTGTTCATTATTCTGCCTACCACAAAACTTTCATTTCTCAGTTTCTGTTTTGACATTGAGAAATTAATAGTTTTCCAAGAGTGATTCTATTAGACTGCTAATAGCTCCAAAAGATATGTCCTTGTTCAAATCCTTGGAACCGCTTATGTGAAAAAGTCAGTTTACAAGTGATTAAGGTAAGAGTTTTATAATAAGAAATTTTCTGATGTTAAATTTCTGAAAATTCCCTTTTCTGATATTTTAATTTCAAAAGAATCCCACATGTGACTTCCTCACAAAACCACTCCTGTCACCGTAGTCCTAGCAGTCATTTCCTTGTAAGACCCACTTCTTATTTTTATTTGAACTGAAGAGGTACCTTCTCAGAAACTCTAGGAGTATTCTTGGATCAGGTCATTTTTTGTCCATTCCTTATTAATAAAACACTGTTCTTGCTAGAGACAGTATTTCAAGCTCTTCATGGCCATCATTTCATTCTGTTCAAAGGTTACCGCCGCATAGCATCCTTTCTAGACCACAGTTTCTAAAATAATACCATAATTCTGAATCTCCTTGTCCTTCTTTTCTAAAAAAAAATTGTCACTGATCTTTTATCTACATTTATTTATTTATTGTTTATTGTTCTTCCCCTCACTGAAAGGAAGTTCCTTAAGGATAGGATATTTGATTTTAATTCTTGATCTTCCACAGTAACTAAAACAGTATCTGGGAAGTAAGAGTGTTCCAAATAAATTAGTTGAATAATGAATGTAACAAAGAAGTAAGTTCACTACCAAAACTCCTATTTTCCCAAAAGGTGGATCAATGTTCCCTCTTTGTACATCAAAATTCTTTGAGAATTTTGCTAGAACTGATTTTAATTTATTGTGTAAGTCTATTCAGATAGTAACAGCCTTCACTGTAATGCCACTTATTGTTTATATTTATTCCATTAATTTAGCATGCCTTTATACTCCCTATTGTATGAAACTACTCTGATTATAGATTTATGTTTTTATTTCCCTGGAATGAGATATATGTCTAGTAAACCTTAAGGAATAGATGGTGTTCAAATTAGTATTGTTAATCATTCCATTATGGTTAATCATTCCATTATGAAGTGATAATTAAAGTCATTAGTACATGAGTTCCTTCTTTAATATTTATATTTAAACTGTAAAATCTAAATAATGAATAAATTGAAGTGACCTATTAAAATGCAAGTTTGTAAATTAAAGAATTAATTTGGCCCATGTGACTACTTCAGGGAACGGTGATAAACACTGCTTAGAGAGTAAGCTTCCTGAGATCAGCAGTCAGGCTTCATTTTCTTTATATTCCCTGCTTGCTATTGTAAATGAACTTAATTAATGGAAGAATATTGACACCTATATATAAGATGTTATATTTATGTCTTAACATAATATACGAAAAAAATTCTTATTGCTTTTGTTTTTATTTGTCCACTATAAACTCTCCTAAAATATTTTATTAGTGTTAACATTCAAGCCTTTGGAACTAGATTTAAAATTCTTATACAGTAATAATCTGTAAGACAATTAACATAAAATTCATAAATTTCAGATTTGTCAGTTTCTTCCTTTTGTTTGACAGCTATCAATTGCACTATGTTAGCATTTATAAAATACTTTTTTATTTCTTTCTTCTCACCCGCAGTGGTCAGGATTGTTGTTTCACATAGTGTTATGGGAAAACTTCACAAAACATAACTTGGGGTGATGGGGCACAGTGCTCCAGTTACTTCAAAATGTCTCTTCCATCAGTCTGACATGAGCCAGGTTTCTCTGTCCATTAAAAACTAATCTAGTCTTATTATATTTTCTCTTCGTTGCATCCTAAGTGCCCTCAAGTGGCACGCAAGCTAATGTGTTTAATATAAAGCAATGTGCATGGATATGTATGTCATCTTGAAATGTTACTTATAAAACTATAAATGATCATTTATTTTATATCCTTTGCATTGTTCCATAGCTCTCAGTTTCTTGTTTTTATTCTCCCAACACTGTTTTCTTCCATTTTTATTTCTGCTTTGTTTCTTAATATACACCCACTACATTTTATATGTTGTTTTACTTACTGATAACACACCTTTCCAATTCTCTCCTACAAAAAGCAGTGCTATAGTGAATGTGCTCATACATTATTCAGTATGGACATGCACATGACTTCTCTGGACTATTAACCTAAGAGTATGGTCATTGCTCATGAGTTATATGTATACACAGTTTCTGGAGTGTTGTCAGAATGATCTGTATACTAGTTTAATTCTAGTTTCCAGTTACAACTGTTCTTATTCCATTATACATTTTGTAAATTTACATTACACTGATTATTTTTATTGAATTAATATGTTTGTATGGCAGCCATGTGCCATATACTCTTATAAACATTTACTTATATATAATTCAGTTGATTCTTATCATAATCTTTAATAACCAAACTATGATTTAAATACAGTTACACCTATTACTTGAATTTGGAAACTGAAGTTTAGAAATGTTAAGTAAGCTATTCAATATCACACACCTTGCATGATTCAAACTAGGCCCATTTGTTTTAATCTGTGCTTTTACCTCCTTTTCATGTATTAGTCATTTGGATTTCTTCCTCCATGACTTTCTATTTGTATCCTATTTGCTCATTTTCCTTCATTGGTGCCAAGGTACATTAGTGAACCAAAAGAGAATGTGTTTTTATTGCAGTAATTGATGATTTATGCTTTGGTGAAGAACAGAGAAAGGGGAAAAAGCAGTGATTAGATTGTGGAAGTTCTCTCTCATGTATAGTAGGTAGTTGAGAATAAACTTATTAGATTGAGAAACAGAAAAAAGCCTGAAGAAATTAAAGGAAAAGGCATATTTATCACCAGAATTCTGTTTAAAACAGAAAGAATAGATGGCCAAAATCACAAGACAAGAATAGTATAGTGTGGCTAGAATTGAGTGACCAACAACTTTGGGGGTGGGGTGGTGTGAGATGGATATACAGATGCAATGTGAAGGGGAGATGAGCAAGACTGTATATAGCCTTTGTGCAACCTTTAAGGACCTTGGCTTTTACTTTCTTTGAGGTATGAATGTGGTAGTATGTTTTGAGGAGAGGAATTGACACCATCTTAGGTTTTTTATTGAAAGATGTACATAAAAGAGAACTGCTATACATAAGAGAGAAGTTCCACAATCTGTTCACTGCTTTTTCCCCTTTCTCTGTTCTTCACCTCAGCTTAAGTCATCATTTATGCCAAAAAAGAGCACATATTCTCTTTTAGTCCACCACTGATACTATTGGCATGAGAATAAACTAGAGGTGAGGATGGCAGAAAGGAGAGCAGCTAGGAGGATATTGCAGTTTTGCAGGTAGGAGACTGTGGTAATGTTCTGTTTAGTCAGTATATGCAATTTATGATGCAATGTGTAAAGAATTAGCTTATGCTCTCTTGATAATTTTTCCACTTATATTTATAAATTGGATTTTTTATGCTAGTCATATCAGTGTTATACTGCCCTCATTATCTAAGTTAAACAGATGATCCTCATTTGTAACTTTTTTCTTTGTCTTCTTTTTGTTCATATCAACTCATGTAGAAGGGGTGGTTTCTTAGATCAAAGAAACTCATATTATCTCAAATTTTCTCAACTTGTGCACATTATTATTATCAGATTAATTCTCTCAATATGCATCTTTCACTTATTTTAAATCACATTCATGCATAGTATTTTTTAATGTAGTCTTTATTGTATGTGTCTATAGTTACCTTTATATTTATTTTCTTTTCAAAAGTCTTGTCTTACATTTTTCATGTTTTCATTTTGTATGTTATTTATTTATACCTCTTCTTTTTTATGTTTACCAGAGGTTTATATACCCTTTATTTTCTGTAGTAACCTTATTTGAATTTGTTTCTTACTTTTAACTTTATTAGTTTGTTCTTAGTTGTTCATGTTTTTTATTTTTTTTTCCATTGTCTATGTCTTTTATGCCTAACCTGTTATATATGTGGGAAATGTAAGTAATATTGCAATATAATCCTATGTTTAGGACTTGGGGATTTTTGAAAATTATTTCTAAATATACTAATAAATCATTTAAAGGTATTGTTTTCATATGAGATTGTATTTTTAAATTTTTAGGGAGTTTTGTTATTTACATTGACAGATAACAGTCTAACAGTATCATTTCTTATAAGGTACCAGAAATATACTATTTTGAGAAATTCAGTGGGAAAGAATGAAATCACAAATGAAGACCATGAAGAGTTAGTGTTTTAGTGTTAATCTGCAAATTTGATGAATTGCCATTCTTTTCTCTAGAGCATCTACTCATTAGGAGTGATTAAATGAATACCACATTCTCTTTTATCCATTTGTTCCAATTAATGTTATAACTTTGAAGAATTTCATAGCTTGAAATATCATTTCTAAATGTAGAATCATTAGGTTATTGCTGCTGAAAATTGAATACCTTTGTGAGAGCCTTAAAACACATTCAGAAAGTAGCCAGACCATGTATAGCAATAGAGCTCTGAACTAAAGAACAGCCTACAACCTTGGCAGCAGTTGATCCAGAAATATTAAGACATAATCAGTAACTACTAACTCCTCCTCTTGTTACTTGTTACTTTCTCCTCTTTAGTCTTCATCTTTTTATAATCATTATTATTTTATGCCCCGTAACACATTCCCAAGGAGTTGAAGAGCTATTCATGAATCTTATGTTCAAATTAACTTAGAGTTGCTTATTATAATATGCCATTGTGAGAAAATATAGACTACATAATAAACAATGTGTACAGGTTATTAAGTTTAATATGCATGTATATATTATACAAGTGTACATTATATAGTATGTATATATTATAGAGTATACATTGCATGCATGATGTATAAGATATTTCAGTTATATCCCTAAACAGTATTGTATGTATTTATGTATAGGTATATAAATAAAATATATGTAGCATATATACACATATGTAATATGTAAAGTTTAAGCAGGTATAGGTCTGATTCTATGAAATATGCTTGAGTAAGACATAAATTCTATGTGACCATATATTCAACTATGGTTTATGTTTTTTATTGTAAAATCACTCCAAGATTAAAGAAAATATAAATCTAGAATTATGCTTTATAAAAAAAACAAAATATCAGTATAAAGCTTGTTTTTCTTCTACAGTATTCTGTAGAAGATGCCTTGAACATTATGTATTTTACCATCGGTGACAGCTCTAAAGAGTTGTCTACATCTAGGCTGCCATGACTCAAATCTCTGAGTACAAGGAATAGTGTGGTAAATTATCTGCCTTGCTTCTAAAACAAATATAAGAACAGACTTCTGTAAGCAAAGGGTAAAGAAAAACAAAAATAATGTAGGAAGCATGTTATTTATTTTAATCTATTTGCCTTCTGAAAGAATTACAAATATTTCACCAAGTGAGCAAACAAGAGAAATAAAACTACATTTAACAGAATTTAGTTAAGTTTCATGTCACTACTTATTATTCAATCTGTTGAACTTCTTTAAAAATCTTGCAAGTCAAAAGAGCGTTGTACTGAAATCCTAGTTGAGCATATACCTACTGCTTCTTGATGTTGGACCAGATGATAATACCTTTAAAGATATTTCACTGGACAAGGCATTGCTTTTTGATCCCTCTATATTCTAACTGCTGATTATTTTATGAAGCAAGTTCTGAACCACTGTCAGAGTAACTGTAACTACTGAGGTTATTATTTTGTGTGTAAATATTATCATTGGTAAATGTAAATCATACTGTTTAAGATGACCTTATTATTAAAATGATGCTCAAAATTTCATTAACTGATCATTTAAAGAGTAAATAGCAGATTCTTTTGCTTTATCCAAGTCTTGTCCTGTCACGGTGCTTTGTGAAGTTGCTTTTGGCATGTTCTTTCCCTTCATTTTACAAAGGAGATGCTGGAGAAAAAACAAAACAAAACAAAATTAAAAAACAAACTTGCAAGTCTATGAAATTCAAGTCCTGATTATGCACAGGTGATTCATCTCAACTTATTTTGACATGCATTTTTTGGACAAAAATTGGCTATGATTCTTGACTGAAGGCAACATGCCATCCAAACAGATGGGCAAGAATGTAAGTAGCTTAGAGACCATGTCTCTCAGACGTGTTTCAATGGCTAGTACACACCAGCAGAAATGAAGAATACTCTTCTCTCTAACTTTGTTTATCATTGAGACTATATCAATTTGAATCTATTTGAAAAAGTGCTAGTTTGGTAGTGGAACTTGCAGATTAGTGATCACTCTTTCTAATAGAAAGAATCATAAACGATATTTGAATGACTTATTCTCTGTTGATTTAGGAAAATGACATATCATTTCTTAAAAAAGATATTTGAGAAAGGCAGACCTATTGTGGTACTATAAAATGGGGACTACCAAAACCTAGAATTTACAATTCCATTTACTTTTTTGTGTGTTAATTAAAAGACATATGATGAGGAACAAACTCTCCACAAATGGCTTAAATAACACCCCCCAAATAACCGCTTTGTTTATGAAATTGCAAAACACAGGCAGACACACTTAAATTCTCTTGCTATTTCACATGAATGATTAGATGAACTGATTGTGTCATCTAACTGATTGTGTCATCACTGATTGTGGCCAAATTTTTGATAAGCTTGTTTCCTTCACTCAGGCTCCTGAACTGGGACAGTCCCTCTGTGACCCCTCCCTCAGAGTAAGACATTTCATGATTAGCTGTCCAATCCCTCCACCCACTCCTCTGTACTTGGCTTTTTCTTTGTGAGCATATCTATTCCCTCTTATAAAATAAAGCAGTTTTTGTCTGACTTTTATATGTGTGAAGATATCATAGAAATTTCTCCCAGTTCCAATCATCCCCCTTCCAATATTGCAAATAATCTTTTTCTTTGTATTGCAATAATCTTTTTGAATAAAGTCCACCCTTACCTAAATTCAAATTTGCTTTTGACAGTAGAAAATAAATAATATTTCCAATTTTCTGTACGTCCGTAGTATGATTTATTTGCTGAGCAACACATCATTCATCCTCTAGAAGTCTTTCTTTGTTATCACCAAAAGGAAAACATTAAAATTACTTCATTTGTGGAGTGGAATGATTTACTTAACTTTTGTTTCATTGTGAATATTGAACTTGGACTTGCTGCATCACACACTTGATTTATAGCCTTCACACCCTTTTTTAAAATCAGCTCCTTTATTTCTTGCTACTAAGTTCAAGAATGAGTCCCAAAAAATAGAAAGGATATTTTCTTCAAAGAGAATATATTATTGATAATTCACCTAATTGAAAATTTTCAAAATGCCCAATTTAGTTATAGTCTCTCTGTAGGAGATATATATTCCTTTCTTCCAGATCTTTATTTCAGATCTAAAGCTGTTGAAAGGTGTGGGACATGAAATAATCACCATTTGCGTCAGTTGCTGTAGACTTGACCTGGCATACTATCATATTTTCTTAGCATCTTTCAGAAGATATGCCTGAGCTGTAATTTACCTAGAAGCTCCCTGGAATATGTTCAAAGGGAGAGATCCTGACCCCTGTGTCTCTTAAAGTATTATCTGTGGTTACCAGAATAATTATTCTATTTCATGTTAAAGTTCTTTAATATTAAAAGGAAAAAACAAATTTATCAGAGGCAATTAGTACCTAAGAAGGAGATTCTATCTCCATCATTCTTTAGTCAGGCTCAGATGCTCTGATAACTTTACATAGACAAGCATAATGTGGTGGATTAACATTTCTTTTGTAGGTTAGGTTCAAGTTGTTTCAAAGTGTAGAAAAATACAGATGTCCAGACCTCTTAATTTCCTAGTACCACTTCTGGAGGAAGAGGCAGCCAGTGATCTCAACCAGCTGATGTCTGACTGGTGTGTAACTACCAGAAACATTCAGGTTTCTTCTCTTACAGAAAGGCTCAAGCCTGATGAATACATAATTCTCTAAGTGTGGTGAAAGTTAAGCATTTTCCACTAAGGCCCCACATATTCTTGGCCCTTGAACTTCTTCATCTTTAACTTTTATGTCCTTAACTTCTAATTCTACAGCCAAATCTTTCTTGATTAATTTCAAATGTCCTGCCACTATGTGGCAATAATAAAAATTACCATATTCCAAGAGGAGTCTTTAAATAGTCTTGGAAATATCAGAATTTAGGCTAGATTGACTCTTAAGTTATATGAAATTATTCTCCTTTTTCCCAAAATACAAGTTCTTTCAAATAAGGGCTTATGCTTAACAATACTCTGATTTTCTTTTACAGCACTCACAAAAAGTTACACCCAGACAATGGAACAACACAGCATTTTGTATAAAGACCTTAGACATAATTTTAAAAATTTCATCAACAATAGAGTTGATAGATTATCATTTACCTGAGTTTTGCTTTAGAAGCCAAATATGAACTTTCCCTTTGTTTTTGGTCAGACAGTAGAGTCTGTGTAGATAAGCCAAGTGGACAATATTATTAAATCTATAATTTACCTGGCAAGTCAAGTGCTGCTATTGAAGATTTCAAATAATTTTTACGTGAACCTTATACCCATCTGCATGTACATAATAATAACTTTTTATGGTTTTTATTTTATTTGATCCACCTATTTCACATTCTATTTTGCCCTGTAGAAATGGTTATTGTTCCACTTATAAGACACTATATTATTTAATTGATTTTGTCTATCCTTTTGAGATTGTAATCACTTTGAACAAAAAAGATTGTGTTTTATCTTTGTGAACCAGCATTTAATGTTGTTCAGTGTAGATAAATGACTGAATTAATGAATAAATAAATGAGATGAGATAAACTAAACACAAATGCAAGGTAGGAAATTCATGGAAAAATAAACAGAGGGATAAGAACTTGAGAAGCCACCTGTAAAAATAATTGTAGTTGGTAGGGAGGAGGTGATTCAAAAAAATAAAGAATAAATGTCAGAGATGTTTTGCCTATGGTGAACACTTGCACAAAAGATTTGATTTTTTTTTCTCCCTGCTACCCATAATCTATTCTGAAGATTTCTTTTTTAAAATCATTTAACAGCAGCCTACTGATAGCTCATTAATGTATCTGGTTTCTAAATGTGCAATTCTCCATCCAATGATAAAGTTGTTTAAGTGTTAGGAGGTAATGGCTAAAAGAAAGGGAAAAGGTGCCATTTTCTACCTGCAACTGCGTCATTAACTCACCTTGTGAGTTGCACACATTATTTAATTCCTCTTGCCTCAGTCAACTCAGGTGTAAAATTGGGTAGAAATCTGTAACTGATGGTCCATATGAGTGGTTTGATTAAAGATGTCCAACCAAATTAAATTAGATTGAATTTAAAGTACATTCTGAGGCCAAAATTCATTCAGACTAAACATTTCATAAAGTTGTTTCAGTCTCTATTGCTACCGGAAAATTATTCTATTTTTTTTTAAGTTTATGGTATTTTTAGAGCATAGAGCAAATTTATAATAGGTAATTTGTTCCAAGAAAGTTATGATCTCTTTCCATTTTTCTCTATGAAGTCTCAGAATCAAGGACTTAAATATCATTGTGAATCTATCCCCAGTAACTAGACCTTCTCCTCCCTTTCTTCCTCTTCTTAGGATCATGTACCTTCATTTGGAATGTTTTAATGGGTATACGTTGCCCACTTTAAACAGTCCCATATGGATAATTTCATTTTGCTTATGCGGACATTGAAACACTAAGTCAATGGAAGGTTTTAGAATATTATTGTGAATTATTAGTTAATCAGAAAAACAAATTGAGCAACTTATGTTTTGAATTACTTTCCAAACCTTACAGATATTGATTAAGATTTAGAGGAAGGAAAAATTGTAAAACTTGCTTTTTTTGTATGAAGTGTATTGTTTCCATCCTAACTGACCTTTGAGGATTGACATTGAAGACAAATTCTGGTTAATAAAGTGGTTTAAAAGCTTCAAATGGCATATGATGAGATAGAGGAGACCCAGACAGAAGAACAGGCAAAAATAGCTCATTATATAAATTTAAAAACTAGAAAATACTACAATGTCATATTTTTAATGAAAAAAGCTTCATTTTTGTATTGTGTAAAATTTAACTTGCAAATATATTATTAGTGACAATTTTAGAGAATTATAGTTATGAACAGTTCCAATTCATCAAAAAGAATTTTTAAAAATGCACATTTAGAATTAAATTTTGATCATATCTTGGTATTTGAAGTTTATCAGAACTTTATTTGGGCTTTGTGTTGATCACATTGTGAAGGACTCAAGGCTATTAACATTCATTTTAAATAAGGTTTTTGTCCTAATTGGAATATATTGTTATTCATACTGTCTGAATTTTTTTTTTTTTGCTTTCATTCCTAAGCCTCTAGCATCAGTATATTCTGTGACACAGATGAATAGCCATCTGTATAAATTTAACGCACACATGAATTTCAGTGAAATTTTATGTCTAGACTGATATAAATGCAGTGAAAGTGCAGCACTTATTTTATGGTTTCAGGTTTCACAAAAGGATTATGTAAGCCTTTGGTCCTTTAAAATACTATAATGTGATTTAAGGAAAAACTAAGTGGTATGGTGTGATAGCTTAAGGACTGACAGAAATACAACTCTAGATTCTATTCTCAGTCATGGAGCTTTTGAGGTCAAAATTGATACTAAAGGCATGAAGCAAAGGAGCAGACCTAGGGAAACTGCTCATTTAATTTTATAACTTCATGTTTGATTGACACAAACGTTTCAAATATTAGGGCTTAAAAACAAGTTGATGTTTATTAGGAAACATTTGAAAGCTTAAATTCTTTTCACTTCTAAATAAATATTAGTAGATCACTCAATATTTCCTTAAGATTCTAGTAGACTTTTGTATTATTTTGAACAAAAAAACCTTTGAGTGGGGGTGGAAACAGCTAGGTTCCTTGTTCATGATTAAAAATGCTCTCAGCAGTGTGATCACAATTCCATCTTGAAACCTCCAGCTCTTACCTCTTGTGACAATATATAGACTAGTTTTCTTCTAGTTCAGTGGTCTTTTCTCCATTCTCAGATAATCCTTTTCTAACCACACTCTTGTTATTGGAGTTTTGTAGTCTTTTATGCTTTCCTTCTCCACAGTTCTGACTACCATCTTAATGATTTTTACATGCATGCATAATACAAAAAAATGTGTATCCGCAATTCAGACATCCTTTGACCATATTCAACATTTCTTTTTGCCATCTGTGTTGTATATCCTGCAGACCTTTCAAACTTTTGCTTTTTCTTTCTTCCTAAAGATAGCCAAATTCAGAGAGCTCTAGATGCTAATTTCCTCTCCCCTGGTGAGAGTTTAACAAAGGCTGATTCAGAATATCAGCAATTAGCACAAGGGAAGTTTACACTAGTGCCTATAGCTCCAAAGAAACCCAATCATTATGAGAGCCTTTCCTTTTTCAGGAAACTTCCAGTATTTGGTGGTAAAGAAAATATTCTCTGTGCCCCTTTACTTACAATTTTATAAAGCTATGGGGAAGAAAATCTGCTTATTGGCTTTCTGGATGAATGGAGTTATACCTAATCTAAGCATACTGATCAGAGGTGGTAAGAAATAGGCATTCTTTTAGTATGTAACTTCTCCAAAAAATGCTTACTTAATTTGTACCCCCTATGTCCCTTTTATTGATGTTATGTGTGTCTGTATGTGTGTGGCCATTTTTATTTCATTCATCCATAGATAAACACTTAGATTATTTCCTTACCTTGGCTGTTTTTGAATAGTTCTTCAATGAACATGGGACTGCAGTTATTCTGTTAAGACTCTGGTTTCATTTCCTTTGGATACATCCCCAAAAGGGCAATATTAGGATCACATGGTGTTTCTTTTATTTGTTCTTTCATGATTGTTTATACTATTCTCATTAATGATTGCACTAATGAATAAACATGAATGTTTTAAAATATATAATTAGGCACAGAATTAGAAAATTGCCATTTAATAGCTCCACACTAATATCTGATACAGGGAAAATCATCACCGCATGCTAAAATTAGCTGGTGATAGAGTATTTTATACAGAATCATACTAATCCTCTAAAATATAATTGCAAAGAAAAAAAAAAACAGTAACTTTACAAAGGAGAAACCACATTACCAACAAATGGTAACTAATAATGCCAGTAATGGGCCTAATTGACTTTAGGTGACTCAATATTTTACACTGAAAAGTATAACATTGCATTTGTGGAGTCCTGCCAAAATATGTAATGAATGTAATATTAAGGAAACATAAAACCCATACTTAGACCACTCTAAGAAATAACTGGGTAGTAGTTTCCAAAAATGTTAAAGTCATGAAAGACAAAGATTGGTCCATGTACATATTTCATGAAAGACAATAATGAGAAAGCTGGTGAAATCTGGAAAGGATCAGCAAATTAGAGAAATAAGTTATATCAATTTTAAGATGCTGGATTTGATCATCATGCTATGATTATCTAAGAAAATGTCTGTTTTTAAGAAGTACACTTGGAGGCCGGGCACGTTGGCTCGTGCTGGTAAGCTTCAGCCTATGAAGCAGCCAGGGCCAGGGATCGTGGTTCGAGTCCCACCTGGGGCCCGTAGCGAGACCTAGTTTCAAAAAAAAAAAAAAAAAAATAGCTGTGCGTGGTGGTGCGCGCCTGTAATCCCAGCTACCTGGGAAGCTGAGGCTGGGAATTGCTTGAGTCTGTGGTACCCCGGGCAATGAAAGCCTGTGGTTCCACAGGCAAAAATAGCAAGACCTAGTCTCAAAAAAAAAAAAAAAAAAAAAGTACACTTGATATATTTAAATGTAATGGGACATCACTTCTGTAACTTACTCTCATATTTTAAGAGACTAGATTTCACTGTATTGCCCAGGGTTGTTCTGAACCCGCAGACTCAGGTGATCCCCAGCCTCAGCCTCCCAGATAACTGGAATTACAAGCACTCGCCACCATGCCTGGCTTGCTTCCAAATATTTCAGGAAAAAAATTACATACATTTATGCCCACACACATAATAAGAGAGCAGGTAGCAATGAATGATAAAGAATGTATGGTGAAATGTTAATATATGGAGAATTGGGGTGAAATTATACATAAATTGTTTCTATTATTTTTACAAGTGTTTTGGAAAATTTTGGAATAAAAACTTAAAATGGAATATATATATATGTATTCAACTCAATTTACATTTCTACTAGAAGATTTATCTTTTCTCCTCATCTTCACCAATACTTGTAATCTCTTGTTTTCTAATAGATTATTTCATTCTGGTATTAATTTGCATTTTCCTTATAGTCAGTGATACTGATTTTTTTTTTTCTTGAATGTGTGTTTCCTTTGGAGAAATGCCTCTTAATTATTTTTACTGGAGCCATTTGTTTTTTCAGTATTGACATGTTTGAGTTTATTGTATATTTTTATATTAATCCAAATAGGATCTATGACTTACAAATACTTTCTCATACTGTCCTGTTCCCATATTCTCTACTCCTTTCATTTTGCTGATTCTTTTCTCTAGTAAGCAAAAATATTTTAGTTTGATGTAGTCCCACTTGTTGATTTTTGTCTGCGCTAATAATGTCATATCCAAAAGAACATCTACAGGGTCAATGTCAACCAGATTTGCAAAGGAAAATAAATTGTACAAACTTGAGAACAGACTTAAACATCCTAAGTGTAATTGCTGATATATTGAGTGAGACATATGTCAAGAGTATAACTTATAGATATTATTATTCAGAGCTCTAAGGGAAAGAATTTAAAAAATTTAACATCAATTACCCCTACTAAAATTTTAACTTTTCAATAGGGTAATAGGTCTTGAAAATTTAAATTTAAAATTTTTCTACTATAGAGTAAAAATAAAGTGGACTACATTTTAGCTGAGGAAAGAAGTCATTTTTGTACTATCCTATCATTTTATCATTTTCCCCATTAATTTTAGTGCTTATGCTCCTGAATCTATAAGCATTGATTCATGAAGTGATTTTCTTCCCTCTTTTCAGAGTAATAATCTCCCTGTATTTTTCCTATTGTTTCACTAGAAACTGTTATTGTCTCCTTGCTGTGTACTTCCAATTAAGCATTCCTGGTCCAGGTGTTCTCAAGTATTTTCTTAGCTTTGTCTTCTGAAATTACTTCAGAATGATTCTTGGCCAACTTCAAGGTTAAAAAGAAAAAAGAAAATATTTGCAGACTGAAATTAAAGAGCCCTTTGCTTTTTTTTTTTTCACTTCACTACTGTTTCAGACACTATGTCTCTTTTAGAACAGTACATTAGAGATTCCCAGATTGATATTCCAGTGAAAATTATACACAGTCATGAAAACAGTTTCACTCAGTTTTAATGAAGCAGTAAAGCTGCTGATATCAATACTTCAGATAAATGATATAAGTGTTCTCATTTGATCCCATTCTCCTATGATCTTTCAGTTTATTTCCATTCTGTGGTTTGGGTAAATATCTTTTCCTTACCAACCTACATGATATAGTTAGCTGTTCTCCAATCAGGAAAATTTTATTTTTAGTTAGTATTTTTAACTCATTGAATTTTGGCAAGATAATACATTTTAGGAAAAATTAAAATAAAAATATATAATGTCTCTCATTTTTAATTCCTGCCATCAAGTTGTTATGTTATAGAATATGAAGGTGGTACTCTGTGATTGATACAAAATGGCTTAGCCCCTTCACCACTTCACCATGCTTAATGTCACCACACGGTATCATGGCAAGCAAGCTGTGTTCAGTGAAAGAGTATATTCTCTGCTCAGATATTAAGCAGGAAGGTGCTGCTGTTTGTGAAGTCTGGTATCCCTCCCATATATACAATGTAACTTGCCACAAAGGGACAGAACATTGATGTTCAGTGTATAGTGAGCTTGGATTTATGAGCAGAATTGTCACGAAGGATAAAATGAAGAGAAACTCTTTAGTGGGCAATAATTAGCATAGACACTGAGTGAGAATGCAAGTGGAGCTGATATCAGGAGCTGAAAACTAATTCATCTTCACTTTAAAGAAATCCAAATGAAAAGACTGAATTTTTCTTCAAGTAGTAGTGTGTTCCTGTAGAGAACAGAGCAACAAAGGACAGAAGGACTTTTATGTGACAAAAGCTACCTCACTAGGAATAAGACAAGGATGAGAAGAATCACTAAGCTTCAGAAAAATGCATTGTCTTTTCACAGTAACTCAATATGCATTTGTTCTAGAATATACATTTTAAGTCACACCTGATTTTCTTCTATTTTAGTGAAGAAAAAGTGGAAATGAATTTAGAATAGTTATGTTCAATATTTATAGATATAATATGGTAATGCCATATGACCAATATAGTATATTTAATAATTATTGGTTAGTGGCACCTCAAACATTCTCAGTTTTATTTAAGGAAAACATATATTATATGTATATATATATATGTGTGTGTGTGTGTATCAAAACCTTGTCACTATAGATGATTGACAATATATCTGTGAACAGAATTAAATCATAGTAACCTGAATCTCATATAATGTGCTACCATAACCAAATTGATTTATTTTAAAAAAGTAAATTGAATATTGAATCATATATAAAGAAGGGTCATGATAACCATTTTTAGGAAAAAGTATGTCAGATCACAATATATTCAATATGAACTGAAACTGAAAACATTATTAAAGATGTAAGATTTGAGATAAAATTTTATTGCAAGTTATTCCTAAGTTATAAATTTTATTCCATTAGTGTTTCTGTTTCCTTCAAAGATTTAACTGAATCTGGAATATTTGAATGTTTTATTTATAGTTTGTCTTACTTTATGAAAATTTCATGATTTATCTTATTATTTTTACTGAACTGGACTTCACATGTTCTTATACCATGAATTTTCAAAGCCATCTTTGACTTTTTGAGATTCCTTGGTATCCTGCTTATCTTTTGCTATGAAAACAAAATGAAAAATATTCTCATCATCTCTACTGAAAATGTTTCTTTTGAAAAATGTGAGTTCAGTGTTAATCCTCTACCTGTCATCTCACTGAATATATTAGATCTTCAGTAAGGAGGGATTATAGAGATTCAGAGCTGGGCTAGTGTTGAAGCCGAGAACTAAAGACAAAAGGTTTCCAGGATCGGTTACGGGGTACAGTGTGGGCAGAGACAGCAGAGCGCAGTGACTGGGGTCTAGCAACAAGAGAAAACTGATGAAGTTGGGAAACTAGTTATAAGATCACTGAGATGGATTTGACCAGTAGTTAAATTTTAGTTATTTTTAAGTGATCTTCTAGTAACATTGCTTATACTATTTTTAGGTTACTTACTTATGCACTTATCATGTCTGGTAGAGTTACCACATCTGAATAATTTTTAAGTATATGCTAAGAAATCTTGTCACATGTAAGAGCATGTAAGAAAGCTGGAAAACAATCATGGTTTATTAATATCTATCTGTTTCATGTTGAGTATGTATACAATATAAAGTGCATATATTCACATATATGCACACGTGTATGATACATTTTTATATTAACCACTAAGATTATAATCTTGAATATGCTATCACTGTTACATAAATATACATAAGGTTGTTTGGATATAAACTATTTAAGGGAAGGAAAAGTGAGTAACCTTTGCATACCAAGAATCTGAATCATCTCCTTTTTATGTTGAAAATCATCCCTTGCTTAGCTATTTTTAAAAAATCCCTCTAATTGGAGTTGTCTTCCATGGTCCAAAGAATCATGCCTCTTTTTTAAGTGGCATTAGGACCAAAGTCTAACTCATTTTGAGATGCTAAGTTTCGAGTGTAAATTTATCTTTCATTTAAAGGCTATATTATTATTATTATTATATAGCACCCTAGTAAAAATTCTACTAAAATTATCTTATTATGACTTACTTTACATTCTTTTAGTCATTTGTAGTTATCTCTCTTTAAATATGCCACTTACTACTGATTTTTTTTATTTTGTTTTTCCTCAACTTAGTCATTTTAGCTATCTTATCTTAAAAAGATCTGTTTACCAAAAAAGTTTAGTAAAAAGCCCATGAGGTACTATCTCACACCCATGAGGATGATTATTATTCAAAACAAACAAAAATAGAAAGAAACAAGTATTGTGAAGGTTGAAGAGATATCTGAAAACATGTGCACTGTTGTAGGAATATATAATGGTGCAACTGCTATAGAATATATTTTAGCAATTGCTGAAAAATAAAAATAGAATAAACATGTGAAAGAGCACTTTCACTTATGGTGGGTGTATATACATATATTTAGTTACAGAATTACATGTCAGTCTATGCTGACTATATTTCTAGCTAATGTTTTGAGTCAGAACTACATACATATATATGTAAATTATTTGAAAAAGGGTCTCAAAAAGACATTGTATCCTACCCACTCCCCCAATTTCATAGTAGAGCCAAAGGATAGGGGCAACCAAAGTGTCCATCTACAGATGCACAGACCATAAGCCATGTTAAAGGTTTCACTTAACTTTTTCTATTTCTTAATACTGTAATTATTTATTAACACATAGACCCATTTACTGTATATATTTATTTTTCCATGTATGTGTAGTATGTGCACAGGTACTCTATAATTGTTGCAACTGAGCCTTAAGACTGATAAAAAGAAAAAAGTCATAGCTAAATATACCTATAGACTTTAGAAGAGAAATGCATTAACTTACTGATTAATTTTTATTGACAAAAATTGTTCTCATTTGTCTTTTTCAGTCATAATCTGTGCAATGTCTACACTACAGTAGTGTAGTATCTACAAGTTTGTATGCATGATGTTTTCTTTATAAGTTTCTCAAGAATCAGGAGTAGAAGCAGAATCCAAGTTCTAAAATAAATTATTTAAACCTCAGAGGAATTTATGCGAGCTAAGTACAAAATCGTGCAAGGCTCTAAGAAAGTTTGAGTCCTCTAAAAGTTGCACTTTTATTTTTGAAGAAGCTTATTGAAACAGATAGTTTCAGATAGTGCACATCATTTCAGATAGTGCAATTGCTAGGGGTGTTTCAAAGGAAATTATTTTGTGGACATTAGAAAGCCATATATTTAATGTTGAATACTATTCTTCTCATTTCTTTTCTCTGAATGTTCCTGAAACGTTATTCTTCAAAGAGCGGTATATGTATTTACTTACATAATAATAACATATGACAAAGAAGGAAGAAAAAACATATTCCTTTAAATGTGTATATTTTCAGTAATGGAATAATGTAATATAAATATACATATATATGCAAATTTAAAAAAATTAAAAAGTATATTTTTAAATGTTAACAATTAATAATTTCTGGCCACAATTACATTATAATATTTACAAAATAGAAGGTTTCTTCTAGCTTTCAAAATGCTTTAATAGAATACATGAATCCATTATATATTTAAATACACAAAAAGTAAGGAACGCAACATTTTCCATTTGTAGCATCAGAAATCAAGACTTTTTCTAAAGCCAAATGTGGGGAAAATCTGTGTGTGGCACTGAAACTTGGTTGTAAAAAAAACAAAAGTATAGTTACATAATCACATGTTTGTCTGTACTGACTGTATTTCTAGCTAATGTTTTGAGTCAGAACTACTTCTATAAAGAACTGGATAAATATAAAGAATTACTGGAAATATATTTTTCTAGAAAATTGTCATTTATATAGATGTCCATTGCCTATTTATATTGGTGTCATTGGTATGCTCTGAAAAACAAAACACTATGAAGGAAGAGGCATCATTCATGCTATGGAGACATTGCTACCCTCTAGCTGAAGTTTCATTCTTCTAGCAAGTGTTTGCCATCATGAACAGGCTCTATTTTATGCTATGGGAATATAAACAGGAGTAAACAAAACTTAGAGTGGAAGCAGTGAGAGGAACTATAGGCTTAGGAACTGGGAAGCCTACTGAGGTTTTGTTTGAACAGAAACTTATTTGAGGTAAGTGAGGTAGGGAGCCATTTAAACACCTGTAGGGGGTTGTTTCAGAGAGAACAGCAAGTGCAAAAACCTTGTGGTGGAATGTTTTTTATGTCTGGGAACTCATAAGCAGGTTAGTAAGATTAGAACAGCATGAACAATTGCAACATGGAAAAATCTTTGAATTTTACTCTGAGGGGATGCCATTAGAATATTTTGAGAAAAACATTAAAATAATCTGAATGATATCATAAAAAGATAATTATAGTTTGTCTTGATAACAGGCTGTGTGGTATAAGGACAGAAGAGAAACAAGATAAGAGATTTTGTGGCATGGAATAGTGATTTGAATCGGCATGTTAGGTGAGAAATTATTAAATTCAGAATTGTATTGCAAGTTTACTAAGATATAGATAGATATAAAGTATGAGAATAACAGAGGAGGCAACATTTGGCTTGAGAGATGGAAGATTTTAGTTGGCAATTATTGAGATAAGGAAGATAGAAACAGATTTTGGCCGGGAAAACTGGGAATTCACTTTCGGCATAATATGTTTGTGACATAATGTTAGAACTATTAATCAAGATGTCAGGTAAGTACTTATAGCTTTTAGAAATACTCTGAAGTAGAGAAAAGAATGCTTCAATCTAGAACTACATATTTTGTAACTGCCAACATCTTGGAAGACTAGTTGGAATCCCATAGGGAATTAACATACGTAAAAAAAAAAAATTCAAAACTTGAGCTCTGTAACACTCAAGATTAAGAAAATGAAATGGCTCTAGGCAGTTCAAGTAGGAAGAGAACTAAGAAAGAATTTTGTTCTAGAGACTGACCTGCCTCCAGGGCAAGTGAAAAACAGAGACTGAAACTTTACTGGATCCTATCTTTCAAGCCATAAATTTTTGTTCATGGCTGTGTCTGCCATGGTAGAGTGTCTTTTTATTTTCTTATAGCAAGAAAAGCTTGCTGTTGCTAAAATTAAGTGAAAACTGTTTCAAGATAAAGAGATTGATCATCACCAAATGCTGTGCAATGTTAAGGTGATAGAATTGAAAACTAGGATACATGTAGGACAGTCAAAGAAGTCTGATTTAGGAAAATGAAAGATATAATAAAGAGAAAATAGAGAAAATTAATGTATGCAAATCCTTTGGGAAATTTTACTTTAAAGGGGAACAAAGAAAATGGCATGCTGCCTAGAAGTAGATGTAGGGTTCAGAAAAGTAGAATAAAATTGTGTATGTTAATAGGCAAGGGAAAAGAGATATAAAGTAGAAAGATAAGAGAACAATCACTGTCCTTTAGTGCTCCAAGGGGACAGGACATGTACAAAATTAGAGCTGTTGGCTTTAGAAACAAAGTTAAACCTACCATCAAGAGCAGTATAAAGAAGCCAGAACTTATGACTACAAAATGCAAAAAAAAAAAGATAATGCAGATGGTTTTAGGAATTGTAGGAATTATTTTTTTGAATGCATTTATTTTCTGAGAATTAGAAACACGATTCACAAATATAATAAGAAGGGTTAGGACTTTATAGATATTTTGAATAGGGAGGAAAGTTGCAAATATATTTTCTTGGCAAAGTAGAAAATGAATGCCTTAGTTATATTTATGGACCTATGTAAAGTTACTGGAAATAAAATAAAATGATACCTATATTCATAGTTTAGTTCTTCTCCACAGGTACATCTTCCTTGATTCTGATAAAATAAGTATTTGTGAGTTTAGCCTAGTGAATATAATGAAGTGTGTGCAATGGAGTGAAAGTAACTATGGCCACTAAATCTAAACAGCTATGTTGAAAGAAATAGTGGACATTAATTGAGAAAGGTCAATGAGACGATTGGAGGTCCCAGTGGATTCAAAGACTTGTTGGAGTTGAGCTAATAAAAAGAATAGCAGTTGAAATTTAAGTGGTAATGGATAAAATGCTAAATTCTGGGAATTGAGATTAACTTAGGAGTGTAGTTCTCTGAAGTTTTGATGATTGAATTTGAAGTTGCTATTTAATACACACATGGAGACCCATGGAAAGCAATTTGGCAAGAGGTAGAGACTTGAGAGGGTTAGCATTTAAATGGATGGTGAAGCCATCATGGTAAATGAGACTGAAATCATAGTAGTAGGGAACAGAAATTCAGAGAACACCACCATCTTGCCTTAACAGGAGAAAACTGGATGGATCTAGGACGTGTATTTTGGATTACTAAGAAGTTGTCACAGTAATGGAAACCAAGTTTTGTAGATATATTTCTACATGAAAACTCATGGTAGAAAGTTGTCCAAGTTGCTCATTGTGTAAGACACAAGGAAGTTTTCAAGAAATCATGAAATTTTGGAGCAAAATTAATTTGGAGAATGGGAGTTAAGGGAGAAAAGACAGGGAATGAAAATAAGTCAAAGCTTTTGACTACGGAGAAATGGAGATAAATGAGAGGGTAATTGGTATGGTTGGGACTTAGAGTTTTTTTTTCACATATTAATTTGTCAAGTCTTTAAAATACTGAAGTGATTTTATAAGTAAAATATCATCAGATAAAGAAGCAAGATAGTAGGAAAGAGTTCCCCAAGAAAGGAAATTCCATAATTATGATAATGACTGAATAGATTTAGGGAGGTAAAACCATTAAAGCATATACATACTGAGAAGTCATATTTTACTATAAAATACCCATAATAGATCTGAGTTTAGAATCAAATGAGAAATTTCCTAAAAAGCTTTTTAAAAACCCAACAAAATTATTTTTTGATTGTTATATTAATTAAACAAATGTACAGCAATAAATACAAACAGACCTGGACATTGCTCAAGGCAATACTCTTTTGTTTTATATCTTTACTAGCAATAATTTATATTTATTCCTAAAGGGGAAATTATAAATCATAGATCCTGGAACTTTTGTCAGAATGATATGTGTGTTATCTGTGTCTTCCTAAATCTTACAAAAGTCTTATTCTAGTGTGCACAGCTGCTAAATCATTATTCTCTCCATGAGTAATTGTTCCAGATGTTCACACTGATTAATGGGAAGCAGCTGTATTTATGGTGGTTTCGGTGTGACAACTACACACACAACTCTGAAACTCTTAAAATAAAAGGTATTGTGCTAAAATACTAGAGTGTCTCCCGATTGTCATTGTTTGCTGCTTTAGACTTGCTGGGTTCTTATCCCTTCCTGCTCTCTCCTGCCAATTGACATGACCCTTCCCTCAAGATTTTTGTTAAGGAAGAAGCATTTTTACATCATACCTAATGTCTTTGGACATACCTAATGCTACAGATAAGTTTTTCCTTACTGAATCTCAACAGCACGTCTACCAACAGAAGTGATTCTTTGAGGTCTTATTTCTTGATCCTTCCATTTGAATAACTTTCTCTCTCTCTCTCTCTCTCTATATATATATATATATACATATATATACATATATATACACATATTTGCCACTTTATTATTTGCAACATTTATTACATTTTTAATCTATTAAGTAGGGGATATACTTAAAATAATAATTGAACCAACAATCTAGGTCAAGTATAGTCTCAAATGTTCAATAGGAAATTGTTTTTTATTTTGGTTGTCAGCTTTTTGGTTTAATCTGAATTCATTTCTGAGTCTGTTAAGTTGTTAACTTGTAAGACGAACTTTTTCTTATGTTTCCCCGGGGACTGAAGTATTTTTGGATACAGAACTTTAAGATCTAAAATTTGGGCATTCTTGAATAATTCTTGATCACTCTATAACTGGGAAGGTTGGTCTAATTCTTAACTTTTGTGCATTTCATAAATTTTCTCACGTGTAAAATGAATTATGTCAATAAAGTACCCATCACAGTATCTGTCACATGATAACTACATAAGTGACAGTTATTTTTCCATTCCTTTATTCATTTTCAAACTATGTTATTTATCAAGACCGGAAAGCAAGATTTTTCTCTTTTGAATATTCTCTCATTACACAGTGTGCTGATGTATAGACACCTAATAGGTGCTTTATAAATACCCAGTGATTACATCAAAGTGTAAAGTGGGCTTTAGATATCTAATAAGGCATTGTCATATTTTCATTAAAATGAAAGAAAATTAAGAAGAAATAAACCTCACTCTCCTTTCCCCACCACCATTTTTGTAGTATCCTCTGAATAAAAGATTCTTTATGCTTCCATTCATTATGATCCTTCAAGAGTGAAATAAAATTCTCCCTAATGACAAAATTAGATATGAGGAATAAGAGGTTTGAGTCACAACCTATTAAAACACTAGTATCTTTTTTCTTCTTCCCCTTTGGGGACAATATTGCTTTTGTTGTTAAATGAATGAGCCATTTGAAACTAAAATTGATGTTTATTAAATTCCAGGCATGAGTTCTTCAACTATATGAATGTATTTTAAGACTGGTAATTCAAATAGTCTCTGGAAGATTATTGATCATACACTGTATGTATCTTGTGGAATTAAATGCCAGAGTGAGCTGCAGACTCCTCTAACATATTCTTGCAAGAGGGAGAGATTGTGAATCCACAATACAATTAGGATCTAAAGAAAGTGAGAACAAGTCTAATAGTACAAATGCCAGCCCTGGGGTCCACAGAATGATTTCTCTATTCACTGTGTGCCCTTGAGCAGGTTTATTAACCTTCCAAGTCCTCCTTCCTCATCTCCACAGTGAGACTAACAACTACTCTCCAATTCACAGCAGATTTAAATTTAAAGCAGACACCAAAACAAAAATGAGACAATGTTGATAATAACACTTTGAAAAACGCCAAGCACCATATAAACATACACTGTTGTAGAAACCAGAAATACATTCTCCTTTAGAGCAGTGAAAGAACAGTGGGAGATAGAACTGTCATAACAATGAAACATAGGAAAAAATAAGAGATATAAGCTGTGGTGTCCTTTCTTCTTCCAAAGGTCCCAGAACTGGAAAGCTGTGAGCGAAGGTGCTTGTCTCCATGCCAGTCACAAGATGACAAAGACTTGGACATAAGCCCAGACTACAGCTAGAAATGCTTTGTGACTACAACAGCCTGGATCCAGGATCCATCTCCCCCCACCATGGGAGAGACATGGAAGCAGTCATATTTAGAGGTACCTGAAAATCTTTAAAATGACACTTTCCACACAAAGAAGCTGTCTAACCCTACTCTGTTTTGATGGAACATTGTTAAAGAAGCACAGTGATGTGTTTCACAGTGTTAATTAGGAAGTTGAGGAAATAGAAATGAATTCAGCCTGTGTGTTACTGAAAACAAGTTTTTTTAACAGAAGGAGCAGCTGCTTCAGTCTGCAGGGATCCCTCCGGGGCACAGGATTTTAGCTAGAATCCCAGTGAGTACTTCCAACCCAGCAGTTTAATCATTTAAGCCAAACCTGATCCTGAGAGCCTGGCCCATTGCCTTTGATCAAGCAACCACAGCTTGGCAGTCAGCACTTGACTTTGTTGCCTGTTGGGCACCTTCCTGTGTTATTTACTTTCTATGTCACAGGCTTGGTTTGCTGGCATCCGCGCTGCTCAACATAATCTCTGGATTTGATGTTCTTGCCTCAAATAAGGATATCTATAAATTTGGCTGACAGCTTTTTCAGTTTAGAGATCAAGAGTCTATGAAAGAGGAGGAGACAGGTAATTGTCATCACTGGGTAGCAAATGAGCACTTTTAGGCTAAGCTAACAGTTCTTTTGGCACCGTGGAGAGGTACTGATCAAAGCTGGCCAGATAATAATTCAAGTCACTGCACCTGAGTAGTTAAAATTTTTCAGAGCTTGTGAAATACTCGTATTTCTTTTTTTCCCCCAGAAATATTAGTTTGTGTTCATAACCCTTGTTTGCTTATAGAACTTTTTTAGATAAAAAAGTCTGTATCGATAGATTAAAAAAAAAAAAGGTTAAAAGAAGAATTGAAAAGAGAGAAAAAACTGCTTTCATCACAATAAATCTGATTCTTCCTGAAAGTTTTCAGAGGCAAAGTAGCACAGTGGTTATAAACAAAACAGTAGGTCTGCATGCTTTAGATTTCTCTCAACTGCGCACCTTACAAGTTGGTTGAACTTGTTGTGTTACTTCACCTTTACAACCTACTTCACCTTACCTAGAAAATGAAAATTATAATAATACCTATCTTATTATCCACAGGTTGTTATGAACAGTTTATATACTCATTCGAATTGTTATGAGGATTAAATTGGCTCTTACACACAAAGCTGTTGAGTGGGTGTGTAGTATTGATTATTTCTAATATTAATCATCCATACTTTTTAGGTGGATATATTTTCTGATGATGGTCCTACTATGTCAAATAGTTTCAGGTCATTCATTTATTTTTCCTAGTTTTCTAATATCACCTTTGTTAACTTTTTTCTGTTTTCTTCTGTTCCTTTGAATTTCTTCATCGTGGCAGTTTTGATAAAATCTTTCATGTCTTTGTGGTTGTATTCTTGAAAATTGTTCTCTCCCTGTTGGCAACATATTTCCTTAAGACCTCAAGATGCCATATTTCCTATCTTTCTGTCCACCTATTTTGCTGGTTTAGTTTTACTTTTCTTTTTCCTCTCAAAGGTGTCTGCAGCAATAACCTAGAGATATGCAGTACATCACATTTTCCAGCAAGTAGTATTAAAAAAAAAATCTTCTCAGATCTATATGATTTTAGATGTTTGGCCTTTTGAGGATTCTGTATATCTAAAGACCCAGTCTTTATAGTTGCTCAGTCAGAGGGTTGTGGAGGAGCCTGGAAGTATCCCGACCCTGGTTGGAATGGGTAGTACTACCAATATTCCTCCTCTCTGAGGTTCCAGATTTGAGACTATAGCATTTGTGCTATCAGTGCACTTCACAATTCCAAAACCAGTTCCCTAGGGGTGGGGGAAAGTGATCACAGTCCAGCATACTGTCCTTGTTCTTTTGACTGGAGCCCTGGCGCTCTTGAACAGCAGCAGCTCCACATGTTCCTCCTCCTTAGTCAAGGATATATCTTTCTACACTGCTCGGTTCTCTAGGTCATGGGCCAAATGGCAGTGCTATAGTATTTATGGCAGCCTCCCACAATCAACCTCAGCCATCAGGCATTTCTTTCCAACTACCTCTTGTTTAATGAAGCCTGAATCTCCTCAGTGTCCCTTCTGTTGTGGTTAATATCCAAGAGCTGGTCCAGTTTCTCCCCAAGCCGTGAGACCCCATGGGTGTACTCTGTCATGATAATTAAAAGAAATGTATTGCATGTACTTAGAACAGAGCATGGCCTACCGTGTATGCTCAGTAATCACCTTTTGATATTGAGGATTTTAGCCATGAGTTGTATTGCTTTCACAAATGAAAAGTATAAGCTGAAGTTTGTTTGGTAGCAAAATAATGAAATAAAATTATTTGGAAGGCTGAATTTTAATCATTCAAATGAAATAAAGGAAATATAACACTTTAACTCTTTGATATTCTTTATAATTACTTCCCAACATAACCTATCAGAGATAGCTAAGTACATATTTTATTTTTAGAAAGAAGAACCTGAGCAATTAAGAGTCAAATGAATCAAATAATCTCTTCTCCCTCCCATCTGTCCCCACACCCCACAGTCTGGTTCATAAGATCAGTGAAAACTGGGCATGCAAGAGTTATTAATGATTGATGGAATGTTCATTAAGACTTAGAAATATCCAAAGTGAAAGGACAGTAGTTTGAACCATACAGAAAAAGTACTGTTCAGTATCATTATTTTATCAATATAACCATCATTATAGAAAGAACAGTATAATCCAAGACTTAGTTCAAAGTTTTCAAACTTAGAATGGAGTTTATAATTGTGAAATAAATCATCTAACACTTTCCACTCGTAAAATTTATTCCAGGTCTTGGTTGTGACTTATATTTATGACTTGACAAAACATCTCAAACAACAATATTTGGACACGGTGTACTGAGTCTGTTATAACCACACTTACCTTTTGTTTCATCCAGGAAGTTTCAGAGATGAATGCAATTATACTCTGTCTCACTACGTTTGTTGCTCCTCCAGGACCATTTATCTTCTTACTGTTTATTTATTTATTTTTAGCTTTAAAAAGTTGTCTGTGTTGACTGGAGAAAAGTTAGATTTTATGTAATATTTCCACATAATCTTTATCAGAGTAGGATTTGTTTTATCTGTTACAGCTAAATGTAATGTCTATAAGATTTGTTAGCTAGATTAGATTTGCATTATCAAGTACTTATTTCAAACTGACTAATTGGTCATCTCATTGCATTAATGTCCACGTGACTAGACAACAGTGTCTTGAGATATTGTGATTCTAGGTAGGGAACATGGATCTAAATAAACACTTTAATATTCAGTTTCTCTGCATGGATGTGAACGTCTAGTATAGTGGATAGCACAAACTTATGTGTGGTAAATATATGTCTTTAAAATAGACATGAGATTTTTTAACTTGCACTTAGAAGAAAATGTTCCATTTTGAATCGTGAAAATTTATATAATACTGAGTGAGAAGAAGAAAGAGGAACAAAACTACATTATAAAACATAATCATATAAAATTATATACCATGTAAATGGCAAATTAAGAAAAAATTAGAAAAAACGAATAGTGGGAATTTGACCTTGTTTTCCACTACTAAAGGCTGCAGGGTTAAGGTATTAGAAAAATTAGGGAGATGTGGTAAAGAAATAACTTTATCAAAGAGATACCCACTTGTTGGCTCTTGGGAGATGGTCTTTTGATGAGAGTATCTCTGTTTACCTGTGTCCTTAGGTTACATCAGGTAGTTAAGCATTGTGACTTAGGGTAAGGGCTAAAGACTGAACTTAACTGTATATATAAATGGCCAAGATGGTTTAAGAGACTAAACCCAGTAAAATTCTGGACACCAACGTTTTGGTGTGCTTAAAAGATCGGCAATATTTATTTTCACACATTGGAAAGAAATTTACATTGTTAATAGCTCTTCTGGCAAAGAGTTCTAGCAAACTCTTCTGGAAACTCCTCATGTGGAAATTTCCTGGAAACTGTCCTTTGCTTGATTGATGGATCAGTTTTAATCTGTGTCATTTCAATGTAAAGAAACATAAGTATGACATCTTTTAGTGACCTCTGTGATACCTCTAACAATTTATTAAATAAACTTGGGCATGGTCTTGAGGATACCCAGACTGGCAGGTGGTATCAAAAGTAACTCTTGTGTTGAGACCTGTTCTTTAGTATTACAGATGTTATCAGTTTTCCATCCTTTTTTAAACCACTTAAATTCTCCATGGCAATATTGAAATCCAAAACACAATTTACTTTTCAGTTTCCTCTTATTTTATCCATTGCAGATATAAATACTTATTGATAGCCTATTATCTTGGCTCTATTTACTACTCTCAAATATATAATTAAACAAAATGAATATTGAAGTGTTTGTTTTGTTTTATTTTTTCTCATAAAAGATATTTATAGCTTAAGACTTCATTGGAATTACCTGAATTGCACTTATAAAAATTTAGTAGTAAAAAAATACAAGGTGCTCTCTGTCCTATAAAATATTTTGTTTTCCTTGATAATTGCTAATTTATCAAAATATCTATTTCTACCACATGTTTGTTGTAAGAAAATTATATTTATCCTAAATATTTTCATATTCACAAGTACTTACAAGCGAGATTTCAGTTTTCTTCCTGTAGACTATATTTTTCTTTCACAGGCACATAACATGGCTTAAGAATAAAAACTGCTCCTTGTTAAAAAAGACCAACTTCATGCTAAGTAGATTTTATTCCCTCACATTAGGCTTTTGGCAACTAAAACAAACACTTCATTGATTTTATGTCACTCTCTCCCGGAGAAGAAAACAATGAGCAAATAACATTGCAAGAAGTCCTAAAAGTTAGTTTTCTAACAAGAAAGTAACAAAATAAGTGGATTCAATTCTTATGAACTAATTTCTAGACTTAAATAGTTTTCTTGAATAATTGAAAATATACATTTAGAAAATTATACTTTAATAATTATAAATTTTTTGATGTTTTTTTCTCTGAATTCAGTGTCAAATATAGCAGTAATTATGTTTCAGTTTGCTTGCATGCATGTGTGTGTGTGTATGTGCATACTAGTTTCCTATTCTGTTATTACAAACTTCATGGTTTTGCAACAACAAAATTATCTATGATGGAGACCAAGAAATGCCACACTTCCTCCAGAGGTTCTTGAGGAAGACTTCATTCCCCTATTGCTTCTACTGCCCATATCATGGTAATCTTTGCTTGATGAATACATTACTTTCAAGAATGTAGTCTTTCTTTGCCCTCTTTATATAAAAATACATGTGATTACGTTTAGGTCTTGCCCAAATAATCTTGGACAGTTTATCTACAAAAGATCTTTAACTTCATCATATAAGGCAACATTCACAGGCTCCAAGGATTAGTATGCAATTTGTTTTGGGGAGAACACATTTTTCAGCTTATCGTAGTGTATGTCATAACTTTGTGTGCTTTTGGTATCCCAAATCTGTATTATATTAACCATGTTAGCCATTATCTCTTTGTCCATTAATTTAATAAAGTTCTTTTAAATCATTGCATTGCTCTCTATTTATTCTATTATGTGTTTTATATGTCCAGAAATTATTCAGTATAAAATATAAATCTTTAATATTTTTCTTGGAATCAGATATTGATTTGATCAATGTTCAGATCTAATCAGTTCAGTGATTGATTAGTTAATAGACAGATCCCCATTAATTTAAAGGAAAAAAAAGGACCTTGCTAACATTCTCCCAAAAATCATAGGTAACATTTTGAAGAAGTATTAGCTTTTCATCATTAAAAAAATTTACATTTTTGCTAAATATTATCTTAATAGATTTCCCCCCACCCCAGTCTTACTTTAGAAATACTTAAATTATTATAATTTTTGGTACTTAAAATTACTTTTCCAAGTTAAATGATTAAATCCAATTCTCTACGACACTTTTACTAATGTATAATTTCAAGAGCATTAACTGGAATGCATTATTTCAAAAGCACTAACTGAACATGTACACTCTCTTGAATATTCTCACAAATGAAAGAATCATTATCAATTATAAGCAAAAGTGAAAAGGTACTCAAAAAGAGCACATTTTACACAAGGGAAAGAAGGTTTTTCACTAAAAATTGAGTATTTTATTGTTTTGTGATTGAATTCTCATAGTTGAAAAGGTACACATTCTCTATGGTAGAACAAACTATTTGAGAACTATAAAATAATAGTGTAATGAAGAATGAGAACAATTCAAGAGAAGATAACATAGAGTATCATTTATCAGCTTACTTCTCTGTATGTCAGCCTAAAATGTTGGCCAGGATTTATCACAAGAGGATACTGTAAACATTTATAAATTTCTAATGGTAACTGGCATGGAAATTTCTTCTGAAGAAATGTCTTCTGAGTGGGTTAATTTTTTTCGGTGCCCCCTCGAATGGGCTAATTTAGTTGTTACAGTGCAGAATTGCTTCAGAAGATGGTTGTGCCCCAAAATACCCAGCTAAAACACCGAGCAGAAAAAGTGTTAGTGTAATTTTTCTTTATCAACCATCATGTGAGTCTGTTAATTATATTACTGGTTATGAGGGGAGATGTTTGCTCTATTGGCAAATCTCAATTGATTCCCAAGGAAAACCTATCTTAAGACCTAGTTATTTCTACTTATCAATTCTTCTTAAGAAATTGAGTGGAATTGCTAGAGTGGAATTGCTTTTAAGAAATCAAAAGTTAAATCAAGAGTAGAAACACTGTTTAAGTGAAATGACAATATGAAAAAGAGATTGAGGCCAATGATAAATAAGTCAAATACTGGGGAGATTTACATTTATATTCTGTTATCCATATATTGTCTTCCAGAATCTTGTCTAAAGAAATAGTTGTTTTGCAAAGGATATACAACTATTGCATCTGCAGTGATGAACTCTAAGGAATTTTCCTGCTCTATAACAATGATATCTTAAATCAAGTACATTTTTTGAAGTCTAAGTCAGAATTCAAGAAATATTCCTATGATCACAGAGATCTGTGAAGAACAACCACATGAGAAAGTAAAGACCATGTATTTAAGCTTATTATAGCAAGGGAGTCAGTAAGACCATTACTACTGTCTTGTTAGAAAGTCAAGGTAAAGGAGTGGGAGTGTTTTATATTGAATAGAAGGGTAGACTCTAGGTATGCTCTGATTGGAGACTGTTGACATGTAGAAAGCCAGAGGCAAGTTATAGGAAGTGGGGCATCTTATGTTATTAATTAAAAATCCATATTTTTCTGTGTCTGGTTGGCCTTAAATTGGAAGCATGGACAAATATTAAAGCTTAGTCTGTCATTTAATCCAATTTGTTCTTCTGGGACTCCCATAATATAAATTATCTGAGACAGATTATCAACGTACTATAAGGTGAACCAAAATTACAATGGTTAATAGACAATAAAAGTAACAAATTAACCCCAGGGACTAGAGAGATTGCATGATCATTCAAAAGAGATAAAATGTCTGCATATTCAATAACAGATTACACAATTCAGACCCGCCTAGGATCCAGAGCCTTTTTGCCAGTGGGGAACCAAGCTGGCAAGGAACTCTGGGTAGGTCCTCTGCACTGGAGAGCCAGGGAAATGGTTGCACAGGGCAGCCATCTGCAGCCCGAATGGGCTGATACATGGTTCAACCAAGCCTGTACCCCAAGAGGGCTTGGGACTGTGTCTACCTGGCCATCTGGGCCCTACCCCAACCCAGGGAGGTATTGGCGCATGGGTGGTGGAGGGTGGGGGTTGCCCCTTTCATTTCACTCTCACTACAGCTAATCTTTAGGATGTGGAAGAATATAAATAATGCAAACACCATATTGGAATGGGTGAGGGACCAGGTAAAAATCTATCCCACAAGTCTGAGCTTGACACAGGAGATGGAATATCAAGAGAACCAATACATGCAAGACTGGAGAAACAACTATGGAAATATGATGTCATGAGTCCACACCTATGCACTCACTGGGTCTGAAAGAGCCAAAGCCTCATTTTAGAGATGCCATCTAGGAGAGCAAGGCACCCTTTATCACACCACAGGAGAGGAAAGCCAAAAAGTGGGGGTGTTAGCCCCACAGCAAAGCTGCAAACTGAGGCAGAGGAGATGATCTGCAATGGCCATTCACAGATGCCTGTATTCACAGAGAAACTTCTTCACCAACACTGGCTGGAGGTGAGGCCCCCTAAACAAAATGCCAGAACCATAAGGTGAAGCAGCAAAACAACACAGAGAAGGGATTGGAAAGGACAAGGAGAAAACATGGACAGGCTACTAATAAATATTGACTGGCTGCCCAATGCAAGATTAACACTAAAAACCTACCAGCACAGTTTGCCTGGTCCCAAGAACATAGTCCCTCACCCAGTGAAATGAGACTGCAACAGGAAAGAAAGAGACTAATGGAGTTAACACTGACTAGCAAACAACAGGAGAGGGATTTGAGTGAACAGAGGGGGTGCCAGAGTGAGGGGGAGGTATCCCAAAAACCATTTACCAAGATTATGATTTAAAGCATAAAAATAAATTAAATTAAATTTAAAGAGATTACCAGATTCACTAAACCATGAGAATTTATTTACTTCCTGATGAAAAGTATCATTGTGGCACAAGAAACACACTAGGCAGATTAATTCTATATTAAACATTCACAGTTGAAAGAAGAATTAGTGAATCAGAAGATACAGGAAAGAGGATATTAATAGACTGCAGGATAGAGTATGAATGCCTAACTATATCTCAAAGAAATAAAGAAAAATACACAGAGCTAATGGACAAATTTCTGGAACTGATGACAAGAATGATTTCATATATACTAGAAGCAAAACATGTACCTATCAGATAAATAAGAAAAATATACATTGTAATGGTATTTTTCATTCCAAAAAATTAGATTTCATTCTAAATCTTTAAAAAGAAGTAGAAACAATACATTTAAATTGTAAAGGAATGGTAAACAACTGAGTAACATAAAGGGTAAAATCACTCACTGCTTGATTTTCCCTCAATGATTGAGTGTAATTATAGTATTTGTTCTTGACACACATGAAATTTTAAATTTTCATAATCCTTTAGAGTAATTCCAGAATTTTTAATTCATTTTTCTCTCAAGTCAATTACATTGCTTTGAATAACTGGACATATATTGTATAGCTTGTCATAATATCCTGTTAAATGATTAATATTATATAAATTGATTCATTCATACACACAGGAAATGTTGATTGAGCAAGTATTTTGTCTAGGATTATACTAGACATAGGGAATTAGAATGAAAGGTGTTATTCTTGCTCTTAATAAAAACTTAGTTTATCACTTATAACCAATTAAAAGATGGTAAATCTATATGCAACTTTTCAATTTCTACATATTGCTTTATACAATTTAAGTAAAATCAAAAATTTCAACTTGCTTTTAATATTCAAAATGTTGGACATAGATAAAGCACTTGTTAGGAAAGGAATATTTTTAGGTAATTTTTTTAAAATACAGTTTTCCTTGAATAGGGTAAACCTATGAAAATGAAATCAAAGTACCTTAAAATTAAAATATATGAAGATAATCATCACCTATAAGTACTTATATTAGATATTTATGGTCATAATTTAAATAGCTATAACTCTTACCCCTGGTGCTTATTGAACACCTAATAGATGAAAGGCACTGTGACAAACGCTGTAAATATATTATCTCAAGTAAATGGCAATTAGTAAGAAGATTATTAGCAAAGATTTTTATGCCATACATGAGGGAACTATATATCTTAGTGATTTAACATTTTAATTACTCAATAATTTGATAACTTGATCTTCAGGAGGTTAAATAATTTTCTCTGAATCACAGATCAGGTGACAAATCATCATCTCTGAATTTAACTGTTACTAATATCAGTGTTCTTAGGAGTATTGTGTGATGTTGTTTAGAATGTTTGTATTTCATTTTAAATAAGTCTTTAGTGGTCAGAGATTTGCCACATACACCAAGTATTTCATAGAACACTTCCAAAGGATAAGCTGTGAAGCATTATAATTTCTTCTTTTCAATTGACATATCCCAACTTGTTTTAGACAAATTTGTGTGTTGTATTTTATTGTAAAACTTGATTCAAATGTCTTATGAGCAGAGACTGTGTTTATGTTTATCCATTTTGCCTCAGTAACTATCATGAATTCTATCACATAATGAGTGATAGTATCTCTATTCTTAAATAACTTCAATATATGCTAGCTACCAATTCCATGTATGCTGTGTACAAGGCTAAAGGCTGGTAATAGCTCTGAGGTATACAATTGTCCATTTCAAACTAGTTCTATTATAAGACAATTTCCATTCAATGGGCTGCTTTTAAGTAACTCACTGCAATTTTCAATTACAATTGTAAACAGATAAAAGCATGTCTACAAAATGAATTCATGTAGTTTCCTATAAGCATCAGAACAATTTAAGGTAGTATTCTGTGCCGTACACTGCTTTCCACTAGTTCTGTTTTTCCGGATGAAAGATAAGAAAATTTAACATACTAGGAAACAAAAATCTTGATGTGAAAGAGTTGGAGGGCTCTCAGGTGATACCTATTTTTCTCAAATTTGGAAGTTGAACAAATTTTGAGATAAACTGATACCACATTTGGTTTACCTTGAACTTGAACCACAGGTTATCTTATTTGAAATTTTAATTTAGTAGTTTTTTTGTAAAGTTTTGAAATTTCAGAACTTTACTTTCTGTCCTTTCAGACATACTGATCATTATTAGTAGGGAAAGAAAAACCTGCTTCCGTCTGCTTTTTTGTTGTTAGTCTATTCCTTTTGAATCTATTCTATTTGTTTTTTAAAGTGACTGCTTTTCTGTAGTCATTTTATACCTTCTTTTGGTATGTTTCTTCGTATTTATATCTATTCTTTGCTGTATTTGTCTTATTTGCTCTTGTTCCTTCATCAGCTTTTCATGGAATATTAGTTTTCATTGCTGCTCTAGCAAATTACCATAAACATTGTGGCTCAAAGCAACATATTATTATCTTAGAATCTGGGGTTCAGAGTCTCAAAATAGATCTCACTGTCGCTAAGTTACATGTCATCCATTTTTGCACAGTATATATTGCTTTCTCAGTCACTCAATACTAGTTCTTTTTTCTAGCTGTATTAAAGTGATATCACCACCACTTTTAGATTATTTCTAAGTTAGCATTTGATTGACTGGATTCAATTATAAAATGTTTTTTCTCTTTGTATTACTTTGAAAAGACTTCACGGATCTTTTGTTCTATGAATTTTTGCTTATCTTAGAATAACTGTTGACCTTGCAGTTAAATAGTTTTTATTATGTTCTATGTGTTTATTATTATATGTTAACTTTGTAGTTAAACTCCATTTTCTGGGTATATTTTTGGATCAAATTTGTTCTCCTCAGTCCTCAACATTTATATGTACAAGTATATTGCCATCTAATATTAACTTTGTACGGGTATTTGGGATCAAACTTATGCTTCACCTTGAATTTCAATAATTTCAACATGGTTGTTTTTTGTTTTGTATTCTAGAACATGTATTAGAGAAAGCTTTCCTTTGTGAATGAATGCAATTTCTGCTTATACTGTTTCTACTCCATGATCTTTCAATTGAGTTATCTCCATTAGCTTTGAATAGATTATCTTTTCCATGATTCCTTTAGTCTGTCTTATTTCTTTCAATTCATTGCAGGTCTTTCAATATTTTGTGTTCATTTTTGTGTTCATTTTGTCAGTAGTTTTATTTATTGGGTTGTAAGAGAGAGATTTTATGTGTATGTGTGTATTTGTGTGGTATTTTGTCCTTAGTTTACAAACTTTTCCAGCGTTCATAAAAGATAGAAATAATGTGATGCATTCCACTATCTTTATGGGAAATAATTTAATTGTTGGTACATAGGAAGTAAAGGATAATCATTTAGTCATTTACTTGTAATCTGTGGTCTGAGATTTTTAAGGTAAAATTGTGGCAAAAGAACATACTTAATGAATGTGTTCTGTCATTATTTTCATTTTCCTATCATTTTTTATCATTTCAAAGAAGTTAATCTTAAGAATTTGAAGAATTTTTATTACATAAGAAAGATCACATTCAGAGTGAAGTATCATTTTGTCCACTTCTCTGTAGAATTAACAAACTCTACCAAATGACTTCAAAAGCAATAAATAAAGATTAATAAACAGATCATCTTTGCTTTCCTGTAAATTAAAATTTCATAAAATAAGCATATTATAGTCACATGCTGAAGCACCTAGATTGTTGTAGTGTTTTTTGTTTGTTTTTCTGTTTTTTGTTTTTTTTTTGTCTTTATACAAAACAATTAGAAACACAAAAGCAAAATAGTAATATTTCTTAGATCTTCAGCGTTGATAGCATAATTACTAATAGTAATCTTTTGAGAAGATAGGGAGTATTAATCTAAAATTCAGCAGTCCCTATCAAGATACTAATGGAGAGGTCAGAGAATAGCAGATTTTAGCAGTAGTTAATGAGATGTCCAAGTTTTCGTATGTTTAGCCTTGATATCTGGAGACACTAAAAGCTATTGAGAAGTCCAGCTTCAGAAATATCACTGAAGGAGTTTAAGTGATGAAAATTTTTCTCTGCACTTTGGAATGCTCATGGTTACCAATTATGCTTTTGACAAGATTGAAAGCTATGAATTTTGTAACTCTAAACTTAGAGAGAGAACATTATATCTGATTTCTCTCAAACATTATCTTTGGCACAATTAAGAACTTGATAAGATTATGTGGAGGAATGAAAGGAAAAGTGTTCTTAAGTGTGGCATAGACATATCCAAAAGATATGCAGAAAACCTATTCAATCTCGGTAATTAAAAAGCATCTAAGTACCTAGAAGTGACCACATCATCCCTGGTCACACTCTGGACCTGCTCAAATTTTGGCCCAGTCACAAAAATATCAGTAGTTTAACTGCTGTCCACTGGCTCCTTCCCATCTGCATTATTCAACTGTACAAGTTGTGCAACTTAAGCAAACACGTTGTTATTAAAGAAAATGCAAAAAACTTTATTCACTTTATTCTTTCTGTAATTTTCCCCATATTGTGAATGTTGCGGTGCTGTGCTACAACACTGACCATTTGGTTTCTAGGGAAGTTAGAATAATGGCTGAAAACACTATTTCATTGCCTAATCTGTAATGTCCCATTGATTTAAATCCTCTGTCTCTATTGGCAATGCACTATGTCTCTCGCCATGTCTATAGCTTATACCCCAGTGGTTTCTGTGGAATATGTATGGCCTGGCAATCATTTTAGCTCATTTATAGCTGTGCTAAGAACAGTTCCCATTTTGATTGTGACCAGTGAGTGTCCTCCTTCCTTTTCTTCAGTACACCAAAGAAATATTCAATGCTTCAACTATTCATCTGAGTTCTTCCGGGAGGACCATGACTGGTTTAATAAGCAGTTTTTCATTATGTTAAATAGGATTGTCAAACCTTTGAGCACAATTCATTTTTCCTAAAGAACCAATTTTATTTTGCAGTAATGAATGGATATAATATCCCCAAACAAGATTAAGAGCTCTTTGCCTGTGCCAAATTGAGTATCAGGAGATTTTTCTTTTGCTTGTATTCTTTCCTATGTCTTTTTCTTTCCTCCCTCAGTAAATGTGATAATTTTTACAATGTAGAAATAGCAGTGTCTCATGAAGATGTGTTTTGCATTGCTTTCATCTTTTAGAGTAAAGATGTTTTTCATAAGGTGTATTTATCAAGGGTTGGGATAAAGTTGGGCTGCATAAACAAGAGCCTGATAAATTCTACAAAGAGGCTAATGACTCAATATGTTGATTTAGATATTTCCATTAAAGTTCTAAAATTCTCTTTTATATGGCTTTTAAATAAAATCATTTTTCAAGAAACTAGAAAATGATAGAACTACAATTAAACTTAATGCTTTCAACATTTCCAGCAATCAAGAAAAAAAAATACTTAATGGAAACAAAAAAATCCAACAAAATATCTCTCAATAATTTCTAAAACTTCTTTTCAACTTTAGATTCTAAAATTTTCATCTCTATCTCGAAGCAAAATGAATTGCATTTCATATCTGTCCTTGTAGATAATCCTCAATCAAGTGACTAGAATGTAGGCTGGATTAAATTAGAAAACAGATGTTTCCTAATCATACCTGAATTGGAGAAACAGAATCATAAAGATTTGATTGTATTAGTACAATCACAGGGTGTGTCAAAACTTGGAAATATTTGATATGCTAATTTGCAGGGAACCATGATAAAGACATGTTTGCTTAGATTGCTCAGATTTTCCTGTTGTCAGACTCTAACCCCATGTTTTCAATTACAACATGCTAACTTTCTGTAATAACTGCTTCATTCTGGAGAGTAGTCATTTTCAGCTGGGACAGTTTTACATCTTGTTAAATTTGGCAACATACGAAGCCATGTTTGGTTGTCACATTCTGGGAAATAGTCCTGGAATCTAATGCAGAGAGAATAAGGATGCTGCTCAACATCCTGCAATACTGTAACTGCTTCCCACAACAAAGAATTATCCATTGAAAGATATTTGAGTTGAAGACACCTTACTCTAAAGAAGGGGATGGTCGATGAGTCAAATCCAATGTCACAATTAGTTTTGCAAGTAACTTTTCATTAGAATACAGTCATTCTCATTTGTTTGTGTACTTTCCATACCTGTTTCAGAGCTTCTGTGGCGGATTTGAAAATTTGTGACAGAGATGCATGGCCCACAGTCCTTAAATCCTTATGACTATCTTATCTTTCACAGAAAAAAATTTTTTACTGAGTGTTGTACCTGAACTAACATCATCATCACTTAGGACTTGTCAGAAATGCAAATGATGGGAACCCATCGCAGATATGCTGATTTGGAAATGTAGATGGTATCCAACAAATGTATTTTAATAAGTATGATATTTGTCAAACTTTGCGATCACTGCTGAAAAATATTATATTCCATAAAATATTACCGAAACTAGTCAAAAATAATTGATTTTTTTTCTTATTGGTAAATTGAAATTGTCAGTGTATATTGTACGTATATATGTATATATATATATATAATTTGTACATATATATAATTTTACACTTTTAATGAGACACTCCTAAGATTAATGAGCTTTACAATCCATTATCCCAATTTCCATATCCATGTTTCTTTATAATAGACTGAAGTTCCCAGACACCTATAGAATTCATTATTGTTTTTCTTCCTATTCTTATTACAATACATAGTTACATGTCCTACCTTGACTCAAATGAACTAGAATCTCCATTGATGTGATCTTTTTTCACTATGCTTAAAAGAAGCATTCCAAATGGTTTTGACAGCCCAGGGAAAAGCAGAATAACACAAGATTTTTTTTTTATTATTTCTTGGTTAAAATGAGTGAGAATTAAAAGTCAAACTTTGTTTGGGCTTATTAATAATAATCTGAGAAAATAACATTGTAGTTAATCAAGTACACTTCTAATAGGGAATTAGCATTTTCAAAGTATAGGCATTCTATAAAATATCATTACACCAGTTTAAATAAAAACTCAGTTTGTGTTTAAATTAATGAGAAGAGTTATGATTACTTTATCACACTTTGGAAAAAAATTACTCAATATTGATTGTCAATGTCTGAAGGATCCAGGTCCATTCAATACCCCCCCTTCCTTTCCTCGATATGATAACTGCCTGTCTAGCTAAAGCTATCCCTAAATGCCTGCTAAAGGTTTAAGAAGTAGATGAAATCAAACTTAAAAACTAACCATTGAAGGCTAACCTTCAAGGTATCCAAGTCAAGAGGGGGCAGGGTAGGCAGAGACTGACTAGAACAAAATGGGAGAGGGTACAATAAACAATGGTGGTGGATAATGGGTACTTTGTGAGTGCACTATGGTCCCTACACCTGAGATTTTATACTTACAAAATACTAGTGATGTTAACCAATGGTGCTTCAGTAAAAAATTTAAACAACAACAAAAACAATCATATCTCCACATGATAGTAACGTCCAAGATTAGGAATAAAGGGTGCCTGGGAAGAGAATTTTTTCTTTCACACATCTCTGATAATGGAACGAATGTTCTCAGCAGTTTTTCCATTATGGCTTATTGACTAGCATCAAATCCTGTGCCCACTCCCAGAGCAGTCATTGGCAAAATGTGATCAGGAAAAAGTCATGACTGTATTAACTATGATTTATTGCTATCAACTGAGCACATTACTTCCCAAATCAAATCAGGCAATAACTACAAGGCAGACTGGGGACCAACAGTAACTGATGCAGCCTTTAAGAAACTATTGAAAACAATTTCTCTAATAATCACAGATGTGTTCTAGGATGCTATAGTTATTCTGTTACTTACATAAACATACTTTTAGTGGATTTATTTCAGAGATGGTACCACAAGCCTGGAGTATTTTATGTGTGTGTTTATATCCCTTGACCTTCATTTCCCTAATTTCCTTTCAAAACTTATATATCTTCTTATTCAATTAGAAGACAGTCTTCAGACATTTAACTCAAAAAGATAAAACAGTCTACATTTTGTTAAAAATGCACTTATTTTACAACATGCAATTTTAGGAGTCACTTAAACAACTCAAACTTATATGAGAGTATTTTCAGTCTTTTATTTAAAAATATGAAAGAATTTTATTCTTGGGGCAAGTGATATTTTGATATTTACCTCAATCAACTCTTTAGTAATAATTCTAATTCATGTATTATAAAACTTAAATAACTGGTATAGTCAAGTAATACATAACTAAAATCCTGAAATTAACTAACTTCACATAGCTTCACACTTAATGTAGATGTTATAATTTTTCTTAAAATTAAATAAAAATTAAATTAGATTAAATTAAATATAAAACAGTAACTTCTGAGAACTCAAGTTCATTTTTTTCTTTTTATCATATATATATATCTTGAGTTAAAATTAAATATATATACTATATTATATGTTTTTTATATATTTTTATCACTGTATTCCTTGGGATTCTCCCATCACCATATCATAATCTGTGAACCATCATCTTGATCTTATGTGCTCATCCCTTCCCTGATTTCTCTCTCCCCTCTACTTCCAAGCTTTAGTTCCATTATTAGCTTGTTATTTTTGACTTTTCCTTGACCTTTATTTTCTCCTATATTCCATCTACAAGTGAGACCATCTAACTCTGTCTTCTTTCTGACTTATTTCCACTAACATGATTCCCTCTAAGTCTATCCATGTTATCACAAAGGTATCACATTTGTCTTTTTTGATTCTTGAATAATATTCTGCTGTATAAATATACCACAACTCTTTCTACCATTTATCATGTTGGGGGCATTTGGGTTGTTGCCATAGCCTGAGTGTTGTAAATAATGCTGCAACAAAGAGCTGAGTACAAGTGCCATTTTGAATTAGTGTATTGGTAGCCTTTGGGTGGATTCACTTTTTTTTTTCCTGAACATAAGCATGGGTTATGGTGACATAGACTTGTTTCTTTTATTATTAATGTGTCATATTTGTGATATAGATGAACTGCAATATCAATACTACAAAGATAATTTGCAAAGAGTAGTAAATGACCTTTCCTTTCTATAAAACATCTTAGAGACATGTCTAATCTATAAATATGTATAGGTATATATGTACTATGCATGCAGATATATACATACATATATATATTTTTATGTATATACTTTTTATTAGCACTTCCATTTAAGAAAAGTAAAATTTTAATCCACTCTTCTTATTAACATAGTGATCCTTGTCACCAAGAAACAAATGATGTTTCCCTCACTGCAGGACCTATGTCATAATTTATTCTCCCCAAGAATTCATTATGGGTTACAAAAGTTACAGTGATTCAACACTCATGCTTTAACTATGTTGTTGTCAATTGTACATCATGAGTATGGGTATTTCTACTCTATAAGTTGATAAGCTTTATAATTCTGTGTATAATTTTGTAAAAATTGATAACTATGTCTCTGTAACTTCTTTTACAAATTTGGTTTTACAAACTTGAAAAGTACCAAGTGTTAATACATCATTTACTAATTATGAACTGTCTAGAAATTTTGAAATTACTGTTTTAATGCTTCATGTAATGTATTTCCCATTCCTTCATTTTGTAATGGCAGGAATTAAGGAATATGAACAAGTAATCAAACATTATCTGTATTAAAGTATGAAGCAGAACATAGCTTCAGCAGCCATAAATTTTCCTGCCCATATGTTAAAGGTACAATATTGGCACTGAAGCTTGCAAGTCCATCTGGACAGAGCCTAATTTTCCTGAATAAGGCAAAATCTTTCTCAATCAAGCCATCTGTTTGTATGCCTTAAAAGAACCAGTAAATAAAGTGAGGCAATATGGGCATGTGAAAAGAGATCAGAGTTAGCTTGACATTTATTTAGAACAATAGAGAGCCAATTAGGAACCAATATTGATTATTACTAAATGCATTATTTCTCCTGTTTTGGACCAAGAAGTTGTCTATGACCTACAAATTATAGCTAAAGCATGTGCTAATCATCAAGATCCTAATCTCACAAAAACTAGAGAAAGCCATTCTTACTTTTCTGGTCATCAAAGAATCTCTACTTATTTTTTGTTAGTTTGTTGTTTGCTTTTAATTTAATTTAATTTATTTAATTTTACATCATTCTCCCAGGATTCTCCCACCACCTTATACCCGTGCATCATCATCTCAATCTTTTGTGCCCATCCTACCCCATCTGCCCCCTCCCCTTTTGCTCTATACTTCAGTTCTACTGACAGTTATTGACACATTTTATAGAAATATTTCAGAAGAATTAACAGAATAGATCTTAAGCAAGAAAACACAAGGATTGAATATGAATGAATTACTTGGGGTAAGATGTATCCAAGATCAGTTCACCTGTTAGGAAGTAGCTTTAGTATGTTGTTAGAGTAGGCAGAATTCTAGGATGCTAATTTATGTGGCAAAAGTTACTTTGCCAACATAAAATTACTAAAATATAAAATTACTAAAATTTGATCATAAAGCAAAAGTAGAAGTTGTCTCCATCTACAGCAGAAGAGAAAGTCAGAGAGAAAGCCTAAGGAAAATAGATGCTTTTTTTTAATTTCATGAAGGTACTTATGGTAAGGAATTCTGGGTGCAGTCTATATGAGTGCCGTAGTACTAGGGCAACAGCTAGTAGAAAAATGGTGACATCAGTTACCCAGTGATAGGATTTAAACTTTGTCAGCTCCATCAATGAATCTGGAAGGCAACCTGAACTCCAGATCAGATCAGCAAGTTGAGCCAACACTTTGATTTCACTCTGGTGAGACCAAAACAAAAAATTTAGCCACATCATACTAGATACACAAACGATGAGGTAATGTGAGTTAAAACCATTCTTTTTGGTAATTTTCTACAGAACAATGGAGAATTAATATAGCTAATTTTCCATGTGGTTGTTCTCTTAAGTCTTATTTCTGAACAGTCTGATGAGAAATATTAATCTTAGAAGGTTTGGTACAAAAGTAAATTTCTGCCTGTGTTGACATATCTCATATTGCTTAATATTAGAAAAATCGATAAAGATCAGAGATTCTCAGATAACAGCTTAGCTTTATTTTAGTATTGGAGACAACGAGTTTAAGCAAAAAAAAAAAAAAGTTCATGATATAACTGATTTTATCTGGCATACTTGAAAAATGCCGTTAGTTTAAAAGTTCAAGTCCCAATTACATGAACAAGATGGTTCAGTTTAGTGTGTATTCTATTGGAAAAAAAGTAGTTTTCTCATAGAATAACCACAAGCATTTTAAAAACTTTGTTCTTTTAGTACTGATGAAATGTTGGTATATGTGGATGTTGAATCCTCTGAAGGCATTTTGACTTCATGCAAAACACATTTTTCCTGTTATTTATAGTATATTGAGAGCACATAAGTATTCTAGACTACTATTATTCTATTATTCTAGAATAATAGCTGTAATGTCAGGAGGCACACGTTTATGGTATACAGTTTATTGTCACATTGATGGGAAATAATCTCATATGCTTTATTTCCCAGTCTTTTTATTTTTGTGTAGGATCTTTTCTCTGTTTCCAATTATGTTTTTTGAACCAAAGATTTTTCATCATTGTGTCTGCTTTGAGAATTAACATGCATTTGTGGAGATTTGATACACATTTAGTTAAGTGTGTAATAATTATTATGCATGATGATTTTAAGACATAAGTAGTATTCCAACTCGGGTAGCATTTTTTTGTAAATGTAATATGTTGTCATAATTATGTAGTTTTCTAATATACAGTGTGTTAAATTTCTATAAACTATGCATATAATTTAGTCATAACCACCAATAGTCAAAAAGTTCACAAACATATCAACACTCATATTTGTTATAGCTTAGATTCAGTATATAGGATTTTCTTGGACCCAAACTTTTCTTGCTACATTTCAGGTTGAGAATTTACCTTTTTTCAATCTCCTATTTTCCCCAAACCTCCATGTCCATGGGTTCTTGTGGATATTTTTCGTTTTCTCATAAACTAATATTTGGGGGTCTTCAAGAACTAGAAACCCTAGGAAATAAATTACTGCTGAAGAACCACTGGAATTTTGTGTAATAAGTGATATAAGGGATGGAGGAAAAACTTAGAAGAAACCTTTGATAATGAACTGAGTTTTTTTTTTTTTTTTTTATTAAACAGAGATGTTAGTAAACAATTTCTTTTCATCTTCTTCCCCAGGTAGATATCAGGAATAAGTATGTCCTAGACTTATTTAAAAGTTATCTCTAACCAAATAAATTATAGTGACCTGTTTACTATTATGTAAATTTTCCACATAAAATGAAAAGCTTTTATGTTGTAGCTCAAAGAAGTCCTTTAAAAAGACAAACTAATGAAGATGAGAATTTTTATATTTAAATAAATATATGATATGTCATCATAATATTTAATATCATAGAAAATTTCTTCTTTTCTGGAGAAGAAAAAATGGTAAAAGGTACCACAGTATTGACTTTGCTATTATAAAGAAAAATGGAGTATCAGTGACTCAACAGATACCTTCACCCATAATAGTTTTACTAAATGCTACACTATTTATTGTAAAAAGGAAAGTTGAATAGAGGTCAGATTTTGTAGACCTGGGCATCTGGTTCTGCAGGGTATGCAGATGCATGCCTTGGATAGCTTAGGAGAAACTACAGTTTACAACTAACCTACCTTCTACTACGAACGTACCATCTGGATTTTAGCTCATGGACAGGCAATGTCTGCAGGAAGTTGTCTGGAATTACACTGCTAGTGTGTAACAGCCACATTATGTAAGAAAAGTAAATTATCTATGTTCCAAAGACCTCAGTGTTACAGATTGGGACGGTAGTTACTGCACATCTTCTTTGGGAGCCTACTCAGCTCTTGTGCCAAAATGGGTAAGTGAAAGGCACTGGAGTAGATGGAGAGAGGTGTAGAATGTTTTTCCCAGCTTTAACATATCAATGATGATTGATCTTTCCATGAAAAATCGAAGTTCATAGAGAAGTTGACTGGGTTAGTGATGCCGTGTGACTTAGAAGATCCCCAAAACAGGCTGCTCCAAAGTTATATTTACCAGAGTTGAAGAAATAGGAAAAGATTGAATTGGGGTTGCAACACTTTTGTGGAGATTTGATAGGACATTTCAGAAAAATCACAGAAGAGTCGGAAGAGAGAGTAAGTTTGTAGGGAAGACAGTGATGGCTAGCAGAATGATTAAGCAGAAATAGAATACTGAGAGGAATTTAAGAATCAGCCAGCCATAAAACTATTTTTCCATTTCTACACCACTCCTCACCTCCTGTTCTTACTCTAACACAGAATAAAAGGTAGACATTCAATAAAAAGAATAAATTAGACTTCTGAGAACTACAATCATTTCCCACCATGACTTTAGTCATAATATTGTTTCAAGACTTCTAGGAGAGTAAAAACTAGATAAATGTAAATAGTTTGAGTTTAGGATATTAAATGGAATGGATCAAGAAATGACTGGAAAATTATGTTATATGATGAAAAGGACAGAAAATAGAGACAGCACAAAATTTCAACTAGTGACAGGAGAAAATAAAATAACTATATCTTCTGAGATGAATCTGATTAATTTGTACTGATGAGTCTGAGTACAATAAAACAGAACAAAAAAAAAGCCACTAAAGACTTATATAGTAGTTATATTTGACAAATACTTCTAGACCTAACTAGCCAACTGTGAAGTAGTGTAGATGTCTAGTAGGCAGCCATCCATTGTATTTTCCCTGCTTATAGAGGAAAACAACTTGTGTCTTTTACTTGTTCAGAAAATAAAATTGTCACATAATATTTTAAAGCTAAATGTTTTCTGCTGAGCCCATATTTAAGAAGAAAAGGTAATTTTTCAATTCTGCTTTCTTTTAGCATTTTGTTTATACAAGTTTGTATTGAGCAAATACAGATAGAAAATGGCGATTCTCGTTTTTTCAGTGATTCATTTAAAATAAAGTTGAAGCTATTTTTACTGCTTCATTTCTATAAAATCAATTGGGATAAAAAACAAAAAAAAATAATATCAAGATAACAGTAGTGCCTAAATGAATTCCTTTATTGATTTAAAAAGAATGTTTCAGGGATAACTTGAGCAACTGCATTTAAGAGTGCATAACAAAGTTCATACATATGGAAATGTTATTTCAATAAATTCATGACCTCTTTGAGAATTTGCTCTTCATTTGCTTACCATGTATTTACTTTTACATTTCAGTTACTCCTGCAAACAAATTCTAAAATTTGACTTTCCTGCAAAATGTCCTAATCTTAAATTACAAGTATTGATCTGGTGCCTAGAAGTAACTGATTCCAATTTTCTCTCATGTAGTGTTAGTACATCTGTGAATTCTAACAAAAAGTGATGACTTCAGTGATGGCTGACTACTTTTGTGGAGCATGGGAGTGCAGAAACTTATTTTTCAGTGATTTGAACTTTATCTTTAAATGACAAAGTTGGGAGAACAAGCTGTGCAGAAGTTGTGCACTTGGTTTGAAATCAAAGCAGTTTTCAAGTAAAAAATATCTCAGAAACACTAAGCAGACAATAGATCATTAATCATAGGACAGTGGAATTTTATTTTCCTGTAGAAATAAATCTCATCTGCTTTCCCAGCTAATCACTGAATTTTTCATTTTATGAAATGAAGAAATCTATTCATGTTTCATAATCAGCTGGAGTAAATGCTACACTCCTTAAAGACTGCTTCACATTCTTTGGATAACACATTTCTGGTATTTTCAGAATCTATAATGATGAACCCTAAAAATGTTCATTATTCTAACACTCAAAAAAAAAAAAAAACCAACACAGAACTCAAGAAAAATATTTTTCTCTGGAAAATATTTTTTTAAACAGTACATTTGATGGCAGGATTATAATGAAAATTAGGAATAACAGTGAAGAGGAAATACTTCTAGACATGTGAGTTTTAATAGCATGGTCATAAATTTAGAATGTTTCAAATCAAGTAAAATATTTTATATACTTACTGACAGTAGAATATAAACAATTTATTATAGCTGTAAAAGTGACATTTAGCAATTACAATAACTATGTGTATATGTGTTGTTAATTATAGGGTGGTGAAACAAGAGAAAAAGGAGCAGGGTTTGAAGTTGTACTTTTAAATAAAATAGTGATTTTGTATTAGTAACATCCACTTTAAATGTCAGTACTTTAACTGCAAGATAGAAAATAATAATACTGACTTTCCTGGATTGTGGGTAGATTAAATTAAATAGAATGATAAAGACAGAACTATTAACCATGATTGAAATTGAAAAGATATCAATAAATATCAGAATCTTACTGATAAATATTTTAAGTAATATATCTCTATTAAACTATAGTTTTATTATAGGCTACTAATTGTTAATAAATACAAAGCTCCTTAAACACCTTGTCCCACTTTTTAGATGGTAGAATATGTTATTCTGAAAACTACTTTATACTTTGGAGTTGATTCCATACTTCAGAAAACAGCAGGAACAAAACTCCTTCTCAGTATTGAAAACGTACAATTTGTACAAATACTGGCCTACTTCTTTCTCAATAATGCAGCTATAGTGAATAATTTTTTTTCTTCCTCTACTGATTTGACATGAAAGTCACAGTATGATACAACCTCTCCACTTTAAGGCTGGCCTATTCAATTTAGATTTTAAAAAGTTTAGGGGACTCACTGAAATGAAGAATGATGAAAAATAAATATCAGAATATATTTTTATATATATATACATACACATATATGTACTATATGTAATTAATATATATATAATTAATGTGAATTATAAATATACTGAAAGAATGATCTTCAGTCTACCAGTTTTTGACCATTGCTATTGTGGCTGTGGAAATGATATGACTCATTCCAAAGTTTTCCAAATTTAATTCCCTGAATATGTTTTGATTGTCTATGTAATCAACAGTTACGTTAGATGATTTAGGTGAAATATAAGGCCCTTGCCCTAAAGGAACACCAGGTTCTTTAGTTAAAGTATAATATCTATTTAATCATTTTTTAGTAATTTTAGTCAAAATTGATATTTATTTTAATCAATATTCTAGGGTCTCAGAGAAAATAGATACTAATGTTGATTCCAGTAACCACAGAAAATCCTCCTGGAAGATGACATACTAGTTTTTCTGGGGGTAGGTAAACACACACTTTCAAGGTCTACATATTTTTAGTGATTTGTTTGGAAAAATACCACTTTGTATATCATCTTTGAAAATAAAGCCATTAGTTGAAGTCACTTGTTACTTGTCCAAGATAAGATAATACAAGTGTGATAGCTAACAAATGACCTTTCTATCAGAAATGCTCTCAGTATTTGATACAAAATACATTTTTAAAATCAAATAAATTGCATTGAAAATCCATGTGTGCTTGATTAACTCCTGAAACAGGGACATATGTACTCTAGGTTTCATTGTAAAGCAGTAAATCCTAAACGTGGCATCGTAAGTGTATAAATGCTTTCTACTTATCGCAAATTATTACAAATTTGGAGTAGTTAAACTCTAAGTCTGCCTGTGACGTGGAAATACAGAAAAATGGAAAATCTCTTTTTCTTGAAAACATTTCACATCCTGTACCTTCAGAGAAAGTTAGTCCAGTGGATTGTTCATACAATTTTTCTATAGTTCAGGATATGACTTTACTTTTATTATTTATGGTACTTCATTTTGTCAGATGTTAATTAGGTGCCTCATTAAGATGTTTATTTATCATTCTACAAGTTGATAATTTGATTGTTTTAAGCAAGTGTTTCTGAAACTGATTTTTTGGATTCTCCAAATAAAAATAATTACCATCCTGAAGTTTCAGATCCATGTTCCAAAGAGGCAGCTTGAATGATAGAGAAAATCATTAACAATTAGCTTTGAAAATTAGAAAATCATCTTTTAACTACAAATACTTAGCTCTTTAGGTAGTATTTGGCCAAAAGAAAGAGGGAATTATAACACAGTTACACATAACCCACAAGTCTATAAAGCAAAGCTGTTTGGTGTTGAGATACTTAACCACAGAATATGTAAGAACTTATTTTAATTAATATCCTAAATATGTTATTAAGGGCTTAGATACAATTAGATTAGTAAATTAGTTCAAGAAAAAACCTTGATAGGTAGCTCATACAAATCATACAAATTAGTATGATTTAATAGTGCTTTAACTCTTAGAAAACTGCTTAATTAGTGTGATTTTTGTTTCCCATAAGAAACATTAGGAAGCATATCCATCAATTCATGAAACTGAATAATATAGCATGCTAACACTATGCAGGTGAATAGTATTTGCTGTTGTTGTTTTCTTGTTTTTGTTTGTTGGTTTTGTTTTTTTTGTTTTTTGTTTTTTTTTTTTTGCTAAAACTGAAATAATGGACATGCCCTCTGAAATGTAAAATGACTTGTTTCCATCAAAGCTCACTATGCAGGCTTTTTTTGACTACACAAGGTGGATTCTCATTTCACTCACAAACTAATTTTTTTTTCACTTTTTCTAAAAAGCATTTAATATGAATCAGATACTTTATGTCTTTAATTAGCCAGACTGAGAATACATTAATCTATTTGAGTATAACATTTGCTTCAAGATATTTCAAGTGCTGTTTATAAAATTTGATATAAATATTTTTGTTATTTTTCATGTCTTTCTTTTGGAACCCTGTATGCATTTGCAATCAATTCTAAAACCTAAAATTCAAAATACTTTTTATTGGCCTTTACTCCTTTGCTCTCATGTCTTAATAAGCCTTCCCATCAGTAACAACAGATCAGTTGTCAATAATTATATAGATCTGATTGTTTCTTCCTTCTGTGCCTTGCATAAGACCTCTTCCTATATGAATGACTCCCAGTTGTCCTAGTCAGAGTGAGTATGGTGTCACTACCTGATTAAGGTAATATACCCTCTTATAGCTTCAATAGTAGGAATACCTAATGGCACAAATACTTTATCCCTTCTACCAGACTCTAAGCACTTGAAATGCAAAGACTGTAGAGAATGTTGATAACACATTACACTCAGTAATAATTTGTTCAAGGAATCAAGTAAATAAGTGGTTAACCAGGTACAAAGGTAGCTGAATGAATTGACGAATAAATGCACAAATGAGCTTGCCTGTATTTCATTTATCATCTTACTACAGTGGTACAAGGAGCCATTTTAAGTAGTTCTAAGGTTGTTGGAAAACTTCAATATATAATTTAAAGTAATTCTTTTAATTCACCTTATATGTGAGGGGAAAAAAAAAAGCACTGTAGTTCATTCATATGAGAATCATCAGTTTTTCTGACATTGTACATCACTTATATAAATCTCAGCACATTTTCAGCTGCTAGACACATTATGCTAACAGACACTGATATTTACCACTATGGATCATAATTGCTTTGGAGAAAGGCCTGCCATGTTGATAAATAGACTGTTTATTTTGAGATATGTGTATAATGTATATACTTTTATGTCTACATCTACTTGGTAGAAAGAGAAGTTACTTTTTTTTTTAATAATTACATTGAGTGATGTTCAGGTTTCTGAATTTGTTTGAAAATAACTAATGTGTTTGCACCTCTTACAGGCATTGTCCATATTTAGAATGACTTTTCTTTCAGGAAAGCAGGATGAATACATATCATATTTCTTTATGAAATGAACAAACAAAAAAAAATACCTATCTTATTTTCCCTTGTACGTGAACTTAATATAGTTTCTAACAATAAAATATATGCTGTTTATTGTTTTTCACCATTGTAGCAGCCTTATTAGTTTCATTACACAGCTTTAAATGGTTTCACATCAGATTTAAAATGCGGGTTATTCAAAGGCTTAAGGTTTCTAGTTCAACTTGAAGACATTTTTCAAGTTCACTCATGTTAGCAATTTAATTTTTTTTTGTTCTACTGCAAACCATTTTTGCAATATTATAATTATGTATAAACACTTATGAAATTGCTAAAAACATGTATCAAAATTGCCCACTAGACAATGGAACTTATAACACAGTAATTATTATCAACTGACAAAGTAGTTGAAAATTTCAATGTCATAGAAGCTAGTTCTAACCTGTAAAGTTAAAGCCAGATCTAACAGTATAAAACTAGTTCAAACTGAATCTGATTGGAGAAAACAGTTTAAGCCAGTTGTAATTTCATGAAAGTGGTTCAGGCAGTTCTGGTTTCACCCAGTCAGCACCTGTCAGAACCAGTTAGGACCAATCTGAATTAGACCTTTTCAATCAGAACAAGTTGCATGTAACCAATCTGGTTTGAACAGATGAGAACCTGCTTCATCTGTTTAGAACTGGTCTGAACCACTTTTATCAGGTTATACCAGTATGGACCAAATTCAACCAGTCAAAGCCGGTTTGAACCTGTCAGAACCTGTTTTGTTCTAGTTAACCTAGTTTGAACCTATCGGAACTGGTATTATGTGGTCAGACTGGTTTCTATCATTCAGAAGTGGTATCATCTGATCACAACTAGCTAGAACCTTTCCTACTTGTGTCAAAACCAGCTTGAACCAGTTCCCACTGGTCAGACTGGATTTTTCCAATCAGAACCTGTTAGAACCAGTCAGGATTGTTTTTGTTTTCTGATTGTAACAAATTGCATCCTCTCATAACCGATTTGAACCAATCAAAATTTACGTGAATTGATTAGAGCTGATTTCATCCAGTCAGAACCAATTTGAACTGCTCGGAAACAGTAAGAGGCATTTTTTTTTCTGTTCCAGATATTTATTCAGATCTTCTATTTCAGTTAACATGCCCTTTCCCAATCAATTATCTAAACCAAAGACCTAAGGCTCATGTTTGTGATTTTTTTTTCCTGCTTTTTTCACTGTTGTTTTTTGTTGTTTTGTTTTTGTTTTTGTTTCTGAGACTAGGTCTCGGTATTTTTGCCTGTGTAACCGTGGGTTCATGTTGCCCAGGGTACCTCGGATTCAAGCAATCCCCAGTCTCAGCTTCCCACGTAGCTGGGATTACAGCACGTGCCACCACGCCCAGCTATTTTCTTTTGGAACTAGATCTCACCTTGTGCCCTCGGCGGGACTCAAACCACGATCCCTGGCCCCGGCCATGGTTTCCTAGGTTGCTGCTTACAGGCATCTGCCACTATGCTGGCCCTTTTCCCTGTATTAATGCATCACCATTGAAGTCTCTTATGAGTTAATCATCTCTTTCATCTCAACCAATAAGAACCTAGGCAAACTCAGAATATTTGTTGTCTTGACCTCACTTGTTCATTAGGCTCATCTACTTAGTACCACTTTAGTTTATTTACAACCTTTTTTTCTGTATCCAGGATATTTTTGACATATAAATATGGTTATTCCATCCTTCTCCAAAATTTTTGTTGAATGACTCTCCGTTGTCACTGTACTTTATAACTTTACAGTATGCTTGCTTTGTCACTACTATATTGGTCTGCTTTAAGTTTGTCTTATAATGTCATTCTCTATTCTACCACTCTGCGTTTGCTCATGTGTTCCACTCACTAGAAAAGGAAGCATTTCTGCTTTTCTTATTTGGGTACTACACATCCATTTAATTTTATGTAAATTGTCACTCCCTCAAAAACCATGGTTGAATGCTCAATGGACTAGCAACCTCAAGATTTCAAGCATTTGTTTTCTGTATGATATTTTACAATTGCTATTCTAAATACTTATTCATATGATTACTTTATTAACGTTGCTTCTTTGATGAAACCTATCAATAGTCTCCTCGCTTATAGTTCACACTATGAATGTATAATGGAAATGTACATTGAAAAGTATGCAAAGTCCCAAAAGTATTTAATCATGAAACACTCATTTTGTGGAGGATATTTTGCAAAATTAGGATCCTGACAAATATATTTTGCAAGTATAGTATAGGATAATAAAGTGGAAAGGAAGCTTTAAGACTAATTTCAGTTCCCTCATTAAGCAGTTGAAAAAGCTGATACAAAGCAGTAAAGTGAATGCTGAATTCATAAGATATTTCTATGGCTGAAACCACTAACAGGAATCTCTTAACTCACTTTAACTTTATTTTCATCATTCTATAGAGTTAAAAGTAAGCTCCTGTGACTTTTTTTCTGCTTGTTTTCTTGAAATGGTAGGTTGTTTCACACATAATGAACCTGTCTGTTTTACGAACTAGGAGAGAAATAGGTGAATCTTCAGTTATTATTATTTCTAAAAAAAGAAAGTTGAGAAGGTAGATGCAGAGCAAAATCATTTGTCCTGTGAAAAATGATCTATTAAATGCACTTCCACAATGAAATGTTAGGGTTTTGTAGGGTAAGTGAGTTAGGCTTTTTCATTAGACTATAAAAGTAATCCCTGGGGTATCGCATCTTCCCCATGATTGTGTGATCCAGTGAGTTTGTGCATAAGTAAATTTGCACACCTGGGCCTAGGCGAGAGGAGTTAAAGGGAAACACAGAATGACAGAGCCATAAAGAGAGAGGCCAGAGAAAATGTGAAAATTCCTGGGGACCTTGCTTGCCTCCCAAACCCCTCCTGCTAGAACCAATAAATAATTTATACAGATTAGTGAACCTGAAACTGCTTATAGCACCACTGCATGGAGTAGGAGTGGTTACACTACAGCTTTACTTTTAGAAATAAAAGTGATTTTTCCCACTTTAGCCTGCCATTCTTTTAATCATCACTCCTGCTATATACAAAGGTAGAAAATAAATTCACTTTTGCTATTCGTTGCTTTCATTTCATTATGATAGGTAAATCTTTATTGCTGAGACTTCAAAGAAATTTTCAGAATCAAAGTCAAAAAGCTCTTCAACAGATCTCAGTCCAGGTAATATGTTGTAGAACTTAATGACTATCAAGTTGGAAGAAATATGAACTTTTAAAATTATTTATACTACTAATTTCAGTTTCCTAAAACCAAATTTATTTAATTAAATATGGAGGTTATCTTTACTCTCCTGGAGAATTGCTGAAGGACTGTGTGAAAAATTTTTGCTTGCAGCAACAGCTCAGGATCATTGATAACCATGCATCCATTGTTTCCACTAGACTTGCTGATCTTTCTGAGTTCTGGAAACTGGTGTAGCACATTTCCATTGATATAATTTGACTTAATGCAAAGTTCATTATTGATTTAGGAATAGAAGAACTGCCTATAACATCAAAGATATTTGTTGTTCTGACTACTATCTCCTCTTTCATTCTGTGTAATGCTTTTGGTTCATAGGAGAAATCATAAGATATGTTTTTCTGATCCATGTATGTATATAAATGCACACAAATACAGATATGTGTATGTATACAATGTATTTACAGAATTGACAGTAGATAAACCACTATCCATGATAACATATAATAGGCATCGTTTTTTCCTGAATTATTGTTAAAATATTTTTATGTGAATACAGACAGTCCTCAAACTTATGGTTTGACTTTTTATTTTTCAGCCTGGTACTTTAAACTTTGTATTTGTATATTTTCCTGTGCTCATGATAGGGAGATTTTTTATTATTTTATGATACTGGGAAACAACAGCACTTGTGGGTCACCCATATGATCACAAGAGTAAATAACTTTCCTGTTTTTTCACTTTCAATATTCCCTAAGTTGGACAGTCAATACTTTATGACAAAATAAGCTATTCATTAGATGATGTTGCCCAACTGTAGGCTAATCCAAGTGTTTTTGTATGTTTATGTGGACTAGGCAAAGTTATGATAGGTATGTTGTGTATTAAATACATTCAATTTAGAATATTATCAACTTATGCTGGATTTCTTGGGATATCACTCCATCATAAGGCAAAGAAGATCTGTATTACAATTTCAGTTGCTTCAGATTTACACATTTTAAATAAAATGCTTGCAAAAACATTATTGCTATATCCTAGAGAATACAGATGGCATGGCAGATAATGGTTGTAGTAAGTGGATTGTATATATTGATGAAAAATCAGTTTCAAGTTAAAAACAAAATTCCCTATCTATACATAGACATTTAAAAAATTAAATACAAAATATGTAATAAAATATGTGCAATGTATATATGAGAGGACAACTAAAAAACTGATGAAAAATATCAATTGGAGAGTTACCCCATGTTTATGGATTAGTAGGACTTAGTATTGACAAGTAGCCAGTAGTTACCAACTTGATCTATAGACAGCGCAATCCTAATCAAAATCTCAGCAAGTCATCTTGTGAATATCAACAAATTGATGCTGAAGTTTGTATGAAGTGGCAGGAGACCTAGAATAACCATGACAATATTGAAGGAGAACAAAGTTGGAGCACTAATACGACCTGATTTCAAATTTTACTCTACAACTAAAATAATCAAGACAGTATGGTATTGGCAAAGGAATAAACAAACTGATCAATTTAACAAAACAAAGGAGTCTAGAAATAGACTCATATAATTATAGCCATCTGTACTTTATAAAAAGAGTAGAAGCAATAGAGTGCTGAAAAAAATAGTCTTTTAAACTAATGACCAGAATAACTGGACATCCACATGCAATGAAATGAATCTGGACACAAATGTATACCCTACACAAAAATTGACTCAAATTTGATCCTAGACCTAAATGCAAAACTTAAAATGCACTAGAGATAACGTAGAAAGAAATTTAGAGGATCTTAGGTTTGGCAATGACTTTTTATACTCATCAAGGATACAATCCCTGAAAGGAAAAATTGATAAATTGCATGTCAGTAAAATTAAACTCATCTATTCTGTGAAAACAGTGTCAAGAGAAAAAGAAAGCTAGCCAAAGAGTAGGCAAAAATATTCATTAAAAAATACCTGAAAAATTGCTCTCAAGCAAAATATAGAAAAAAATCCTAAAATTCAAGCAGTAAAAAACACAAGATTCTCATTAAAAAACATGAAGGGATACAGCTTTAAAAAGGATTGACAGGTGACAATTAAGCATACAAAAAAGTGATCAACATCAAACTTCATTAGGGAAATACAAATTAAAAAACAGTAACACTGCTCTGCTCAGTTATTGTCATGACTGAAATACTGACAAAATCATTGATAACAATGATGCTCACCAACAGAAACTCTTTTCATTGACTTTGTAGTGCAAAAGGTATAGATACTTAGGAAAATAGTGTTGGTTTCTTATAAATCTAAATATGATCAGTAGTTGTGCTGATACTTAACTAGATGAGTTGAAAAGTTATGTTCATTCAATACCTCCATACAAATACTTATAGCTGATTTATTCAGATTTATTGGAAGCAACCAAGATATCCTTCAATAGGTAAGTGAGTTAATAGACTGTACTGCTTCTGTAAAATGGAACATTATTCAGTGCTAAAAAGAAATGAGCTATAAAGTCACAAAAAGTCATATAGGAAACTAAAATACTTATTACTAAGTGAAAAAAGCCTATCCCAAAAGTCGATATATACAGTTCAATTGCAACTCTGATATTCTGGAAAAGGTCTACGGCCATACCACCCTGAACGCGCCCGATCTCGTCTGATATTCTGGAAAAGACAAAACTATGGAGATGGTGAAATGATCAATGATTGCAAAACTCTTTGAAAAGGGGAATAGGGATGAATAGAGGAATTTTAAGGTAGTGAAATTATTCATATTATACTATAATGAAGGATGCACATATCAAAATGAATAGAATATATAACATAAATATAAATGTAGACTATTAACTTTGATAATAACATGTTAGTGTTAATACTTTATAGAGTTGGAAATTGTCAAGGGGGAGTCAATTGGAGAGGAAGACCTTTTAATTTCAAAATCTTTGTGTAAATCATCACTTCTTTTTAGAGGCTGAGCCTACAGACAAAAATTAGTCCAGTCAGATATTTATTTCATGGAACATGATAACAAGTCATGAATTTTTATAGAAATTTAGTGATTTTCACATCTAATATGAATTGTACATGGCAATCTTGGAGCATTATTTTGATGGAAGTGTTTCTTTTTAGCATTCATTATCCATTTAAAATAAAATATAAATAGTATACTAAGAAAATAGAAATAATTTATAAAACATACATAATGAATCCACATAATGTAAAATCAAGATATTTTTTCCTGTTAGTTTTTTCTCATTTGTATGTATATATATATGTATATATGTATATATATATATATATATATGTATATATGTATATATATATATATACACACACACTTGGAAAATCTTGGGAATTTTTATTTATTATTTCTTATTGTTGTAATGTTGGCTTACAACAATGTGTATGACTTAGTGGTAGAGATTCAAACCTCTTCATATGTATGTTACCACAACTTACCAACCACCAAAGCCCCAATAATCTTCCACCATAATCCAGTGGACTACTTTTCCCTTTTTCTCTCCACCTAAACTCTCTATCTGTACCCTCAATTCTGAGGTCAGATTTCTATAGTTTTAATTGAGCTTTGTCTTTTCCTTTTTCTGTTCTTTATATTTCACACATGAGTGAAATTATTCCACTTTTGTCTTTCTCCTTCTGTCTTATTTCACTAAGCATATTCCCCTTCTAGTAACATCCTTGGTGTCACAAATGGCAAGATTTCACCTGTTGCTGTATTTTTCATAGCTGATTAGTATTCCATTCTGTATATATTCTGTGAGTCTATGTTATTTATACATTCATATCTATAATACATAGGTTGTTTCAGTATCTTTGCTGCTATAAATAGTGCTTCAGTGAGCATAGGAGTGAAGAGATCCCTTCAAATTATGTTTTTGTATATTTGTATAGATACTAAGGCATGTACTCCCTAGCTCATATGGTAGATCTATTTTTAAAATTTTGAGAAACCTCCATACTGAGCTGGACTAATCTACATTCTTACCAACAGTGTATGAGGTTCCCTTTTCACCCCATTCTATCCCATATTTTTGACTTCTCATCATTTTGACATGTGCAATAAAGTCAGTGGAAATGTGAGCTGTAAACTTGATTGCTAGCATGTACCTACTGTTACTGTAATGACTAGAAATAGTGTGAGAACATCTCACTGTTACTATTCCTGTTAAGCTGAACTGTTACAATTTTTGTGTCTCTGTTTTATACCTATGAGTTTAGTGCCTGGTTAATCCTTCAGCCAAATATACCTATCAGAGAAAAAAAATAAACAGAAAGAAACAGCCTCTTCACCCATTATATTTCCTATTTCTGTTCCATGTATCTGTGAAAGTATATGGATTAGGGTAGAAGAAGCAGGGAAAACAATAAATTTGAAATAAATGCAATAGAATAAATTTTATTTATTGTTTGTACTGTTAAGCTAATATTATTGTTAATTAATGCATTAATACATGTATTAAAATGATTTGCTAAGCTTATTTTCTCTAAGAAGTTGAAATGTATGTAGCATGTTCACCATACCATCTTTCTTAGTATTTAAAATATTTATCATGGGCATATATTATCAATCCAACCTGATGATTAATTCATTGGTAATAAAGATAGACAACTGTCAACAAGTCAAAATAGCCACATATAAAGTAAATTATATTACAAGTAACTAATGAATAAATGTTTTAAATATATAAAAGGTAAAGAATAAATTGTAACTACTATTAATGAAAACTATACTATGAAACCTAGAGATGAATAGTGGTTTAATAAATAATGCATATAAATATTAGTGGTATAATAAATAAATGCATCTATGATATCATAAGTAAGTTCTATTCTCCAAAGTATAAAAACAATTTACTGAAAATGAGAGGATCTGAAAGGGATCATAACCTATAGCGGTTATGAGCATAGACTTTATATAGAGTAAAAGAGTGAGGTCATCTGAATTATGTGTCTGATAAAGTGCTGTTTTATATCTTTCAGTTACCCATTAAGTATGTATTTTCAATTCATGCAAGTCACACAAACACACAATCAGTTCTATTTTTCATATAAATGTCTTAGAAAACAGTGATGTGGAGTGATAGTAATCAGACAGAACCTGATGTGTCTGGTTCCACTATTTTCATAAGCATTTGTGATGTTTCTGACCCTATATTCACAAATAAAACTGGGGGTCAAAGGTTATTATAGAAAATAATGAGATAATCTTTATAAATATTTAATCTTACACCAGATTGTTTTGAATATATTCTGAGGCTATAAGCTTTAGTAAATTTACAAAATAGTAATTTAAATTAGAGTGAAAATCTGGGAAAGGTTGAAACATTTGTTTTCTTAAATAGTGGTTAGAACTTTCATAGGTGGTAAACTTTTAACATCTATATTTATTTACTTATTTATCCAGACAGTAAACAAGTTTTCTGGAGTAGAAGTAAATTATTTACTTATTATTATGTTAGCTTTTGTTCCTCATGCCCTATGTCTCCTTTGAGTGACATGGCATGGGTAGATATCCTCAATCTGTGCTATAGGAGAGAAACACTAAAATTATGACTTTAGAACCCTAGGAATACAGTTGCCTCCTTTTCCTCCTGAGAGGGGCTAGGTTTGCTCTGTAATGTGGTGGATACCATTCCTTAAGGAAAAAAATAAAAAAGAGGAAGTGTGTTTTCTGATTGTTATACTTTGTAATGTAAACAAATAATCTTGTTTTTGTGAAGGGGTTTAACTTAACCCCTTGAAATGTAAACAGCTTACTCCAGGGAAGATAAACTTGTAAATCTCTAAAGGTCTTGCACTAGCTCTCACTTTCAAGTTCCCTTTGCCATTCATTTATCCCTTAACTAAGGTTGCCAGTAACTTCTGCTCAAGAAAGCTTGACAATGGACAGTGTAGTAAATGAAAACATCTGCATTGCTGCTGATATATAGTGGGTGTTCAGCAATGACTGACTAGGATACAAAAGGGTGGGGACAGATGGTTATGATTTTATGGAATTAATCAAAATTGAAATGATTTGTCTATATATGGACCAGATTCTTTCCAATCTGACCCTGACCTATCAAAACTAATTGCATCTTTTCTTTAATTTGTGATATGTGATTTATTTATATATATTTCGCATCATTGTAATGCTTGGGGGTCACCCACCACCTCCCCTCCCTGGCTACTCCAGCTAGTTCCCCCCTCCCCATTGTGTACTTTCATTTGGTTGTCCATATATTAATGAAACCATTTGGTTTCTGTCTTTTCTTTCTGACTTGTTTCTGCTAATATTTCTTCTAGGTACATCCATGTTACCATAAATTCATCAATTTGTCATTTTTAATTGATGAGTAATATTCACTGTGTATATTTACCACATCTTTTTCACCCATTAGTCTATTTTGGAACAAACAGACTAATGGAATTGCTGGGTCAAATGGTAGCTCCATATTCATAAGTTTGAGGGTCCTCCACACTGCTTTCCATAGTGGCTGGACCAGTTTACATTCTCACTAGTAGTGTAAGAGTGTTCTTTTTTCTCCACATCACGCTAACATTTGTTGTTGCCTGTTTTTTTTTGTTTGTTTGTTTGTTTGTTTGTTTGTTTTTATGTGGGCCATTCTTACTGGTGTAAGGGAGTATCTCATTGTGGTTTAGATTTGCATTTCCCTGATTGCCAGTGACATTGAGAAATTTTTCATATGCCTGTTGGCCATTTGTATTTCTTCTTTGGAGAAGTATCTTTTTTAGTTCTCCCCATTTTTTGATTGAGCTTCTTGTTTTGCTTTTGTTTACTTGTGTGAGTTCCTTGTGGATCTTTGTTAAACCCTTATCACTCTTGTGGAAGGAAAATTTTTTTTCTCATTTGGTTGGACTTCTTTTTGATTTTTCTGTTGTCTCTTTTGCTATACAGAAACTTCTCAGTTTGATGTAGTCCCATCTGTTTATGATTTCCTTCACTTTTTTTTTTAACCACCTGAAGCTGTGTCAAAAAGGAATCCTGAATTGTAATTCATGAAGGATTTTGCTCAAGCATTCCTCTATGTATGTTATGGTTTCAGGTCTGACATCTAAGTATTTCATCCATGTTGAATTGGTTTTTGTACATGATGTGAGGGAGTTGTCTTGGTTCATTTCTTTTGCATGTGTTAGTCCAATTTTCCTTGCACCATTTATTGAAGAGGCTATCTTTGTTTGAATGTAAGTTTTTCCCTCCTTTGTCAAAGATTAGTTGACTATATATATGTGGTTTCATTTCTGTGCACTCAATTTTGTTCCCTTGTTCTGATTGTCTGCTGTTTCTCTAGTACTGTGCTGTTTTAATTATTATGGATTTGTAGTATAACTTGAAGTCTGGAATAGTTAAGCCTCCATTCTCTCTTTTTTTGACCAAGAAGCATTTTGATATTCAAAGTCTTTTTTATTCCATATGACTTTCTGTAATTTTTGTTCTATCTCTTTAAAGGATGTCACTGGAATTTTTATACGAATTGCATTGAATCTGTAGATTGCTTTTGGAAGGATGGCCATTTTGATGATGTTAATTCTTCCAATCCATGAGCAGGGAATGTCTTTCCATTTCCTCATGTCTTCTTCTAGCTCTTTTACCAGTGTTTTAAAGTTTTCAACATTCAAATATGAAATAACACCTATACTACTAAAACTCTTCCAAAAAATTGAGAAAAGAAAGCTGCCAAACACATTCTATGAAGCAAACATCACACTCATACCAAATCCAAATAAGGACAGCACCAAGAAAGAAAAGTTATAGACCAATTTCCCTAATGAACATGGACACAAAATTTTTAAAGAAAATCCTGGTAAATCAAGTCCAATGATCATAAAAGCACGATGACCAAGTGGAATTTATCCCAGGGGTACAAGGATGGTTCACCGGAAATCAATCAACATAATACACCACATCAACAAGTAAAAAAACAAAAACCATATGATCATATCAATAAATGCAGAGAAGGCATTCGAGAAAGTCCAGCACCCACATATGATAAAAACCCTTGAAAAATTGGGTATCAAAGGAACATACCTCAACATAATAAAAGACATATATTACAACCTACAGCAAACATCATCTTAATTGGGGAAAAAATAAAATCATTACAATTAAGATACGGAATCACACAAGGATGTCCACTCTCTCCACTACTTCTTAACATTGTGCTGGAAGTTCTAGCCAAGGCAATAAAACAAGAGAAAGATATAAAAGGGATACAAATAGGAAAAGAGGAACTGACGCTATCATTATATGCAGATTATATGATTCTTTATGTAGAGAACTCCAAAAAATCTACAGAAAAATTTCTCGAAAGAATAACCCAGTTCAGTAAGGTAGCCAGATACAAAATCAACACACAAAAAGTCACTAGCCTTCTTATATGCAAAAAGTCAAGCAGCAGAAGAAGAAATTAACCATTGCACCAAAAATAATTAAATACCTGTGAATAAACCTAACAAAACAAGTGAAAGAACTATACAAAAAAAAAAAAAAACTTTAAAACTCTGCATCTTTTCTAACGCTCCACCCTTTCTATGTTGCAGTTAGATTGGACTTAACAAGATTTTATGATTCATTATTTTACTTCTGATCATCTCTTGTGTTTCTCATTTCTCCCCGAACACTTATAAGCTTAGTTTTCAATCAGGATAAAGCTTACTTCTATGAATTCCTTCTGTTATAGGGGAGGTAAGAGGGAGGGCAAAACTTTTCTTAAAAAAAATTTTTTTAGCAGTTTTCCTAAACCAGAGAAAAACTTTTACTTTTTTAATCTGATGCAAAGGGGCAAAAACTTTTACTAACCCCTAAACTTCCACACATAAGTTACCTTTGCCATTTAGGTATGCTGCCTGCTCCTGGGCCTTTTTCATCCCAAACTAAAAAAAAAAAAAAAAAGAAAAGAAAACTATAATTCCTATACTTGTCTTTTGCAACTCCGCCAGCATTCTCCACCTTCAGCCTTTCTATGTAAACGCAAACCTAGACCAAATTCTTAAAGTGATCACACTATGTATTACTAAGTAAGCACATGGAAAAGTGATTATCTAAATTGTACTACAAAATGAACATGAAAAACCCAGTCACTCCATCACAGTTCTAATGTTAAAATCTGCGTCATGGGTTTTGGAATAAATACCCTCCAGTCACACACGATGCAAGAACAAGAAAGGCTTTATTAACTAAGCGGTCCCATCAGAACATGGAGGATGAACCCCCTCTGTCCTCCCCACCCCAGTCTAGTCTTTTATGCAGTTCTTAGGTCCTGGTGGCTGTTGAGGTGGTCTGGTACCGATGGATCGTCCTCCGATTGGTTGACCTCTGCCCCGGATCCCAAGATGGGTCTAGCAAGCTCAAAAGGCCTTTTTGGTGGTCTGGCACAGACTGGTCATCTTCTGACTGGCTAGTCTCTATTAATAGACAACCAGTCAAGTGAGCTTGTCACCCTCAGATTGTTCGGAGGCAAGCTGGAACCTGGTTTCCTGGCACCAGGAGATTCTTGAACTGAAAACGACCTTTGACCTAGAAGCAAGGTTTAGGCCTGTTGGCCATAGTTAGGTCAGGCTATGTCACATCACTAGAACTGTCTTTTAGTCCCTGGTCACCTCACGATATGTCTAATTCGAGTTTGCAAGCGTATGATTCAAACACAGGACGTTCCCTTTACTCCTCTGGCATCTGTTTTGGCTTCCTTCAAACACGTGGGCCAAGGCGTGGTGTATTTCTTTTCTTTCAGCATCCATCTCAACTTTAGGCAATAAAAAAGCTCCAGCAGACAAAGATCAACATCAAATCCATTTTCTCAAGCCTTGGTCACAGCCTCTTGAACAACATCAAAATTAAACAGCCAGGGCCATACCACTCACAAGCCAAAATGCATCAGTTTCTCTCTTGCTTCCACTCTCTCCCCACAGTCAGGCCTCCCATCTTTCCAAAATGCCTAAATCTTCTGCCTTTCTTCACATGGGTATATTTATCCCTTCTCCTTTTTCCTCCCTCCGTTTTTGGAGGAAGACCTCTGTCAATTACCTCATTCCACAAAAGCGTTATTTTCCTTTTCTCTTCTATCCTTCTAAAAGAAAGCTATAAATTATAATAAATGGCCATTGACCACATCCTAACATAGTTAACCTAAGTTCTGTTCACCTGGCCCTGAAACCGTAAAGTCAAAAAGTCAAATCTCCATAATCCTTAATCCTTCTTAAATCCATAATCCTCCAAATCCTTCTTAAAATTTACAATATGAAAGCAAAAGGGAAGTATCTCCTACTTCCCAGCTACACTCTTCCCAATGTTACTATTAATGCATAACACAGCAGCTATGTTAATAGCAAATGCCACTCCAACACTTTCAGGATGAATGTACTGCTCTTCTGCTACAGTATTCTGTCTACATAGTGTGAATCCTTTAGACAACTATTATAATATGATTTATTACTAACTACCATTACTTTCTAAATATTTATTTTTCATCATTTTTACTCATTTATTTTCTTTACCAATTAAGCATGCAACAAATGAAAATAAACCCTTACTCCCAGATGAAATATATGATTCTACGAGAACTGTTTCACAATTAAATATTATATATGCAGGTATTATTTCGTTGGCAATGATGCTATGGATAGTAGGCAGGACAGACCCGATTATAGGAATACTTTCCAAAACTTTTAGATAGACTTTTTCCAAGGTAACCAAGAATCCTATTCTATGAATAGGATTTTTACAATATGTGTCACCTTCCAATAGTAAACTAGGAAAAATCAAATCCTTTAAGAATACGGACTACCAGGAATCAAGAACATTCCCAGCAATAGCCTTTTTATCAGACAAGTCTATCTTAATGCAGAGCAAACAGATGCAAGGCTTTGTTATGATGTCATTGATTCCCTATTCTGTGAAACCCCCTCTACTCCTTCCTTACTTAGGGCCTTGTCCCATTTTTCTTAACACAAAATGTAAACCCCTGGTCTGCTTCATTTATTTTTTTTTATTTATATCCATGTAAATTCTTCATACTATGCTCTAGAATTTGGTCTTCTACTAATCTCTCTGAAACTAGTCTGTTTGCTCATCTAACCTGAGAAGAATCTAGAGCTACAGAAGAATGTTCCACTGTGCCTCAACACAGTCTAAAATAAAAATGGTTGTTCAACTGTATGTTCACAAGGAAAAAAATTAACCATAACAACTAACTCAAAGAAGTAATAATTTGAAAAGGATCATAAACAAAAATCTGAAGGTAGAACTTAAAAAAAAAAGCATCTACAGGGAAACAAAGCATATATACCTTAATGATTTTTAGACAGATAAATTAGAAAGTATCCTTATAATTGTATAAATAAAACAATATTTGATGGGAACTTCAGAAATACTTCTAAAGCAATTGATGAGAAACTCAATGTCACTGCACAATAAGGGGATGCAAATAAAACACACACACACACACACACACACACACACACACACACACACACATACTACCATGAATCCAATCGAGTGACTGAAAAAAAACTAACTATTCCAAGTATTGAGCAAAGGAAACAGACAAGGTAAAACTCATAATGCTGATGGTAGGACAACAAATTAGAATGTCAACTTGAAAGAACTTTTTCTTGATATATACTAAGATTGACACTAGCAGACTATAACACAGCATGTCTATTATGGGTATATATTCAGTGGAAATTATGGCCAAAAATAATATGCAATGTGTGACTACAACTAGATAACAAAAAAAAATTAAAACAATCCAGATATCCATCAACAGAATGAATTAAAAATTATGTCTTAAAGAAAATAAAATAATTGCTAGCAACACTGGCAATCACATAACATAATTAATCATAAAACTATGAAAAAAAAGTATATTTTGCATGATTCTATTTGTATGAAAATTAGTCTCAGACCAAAATAACCTATAATGAGAGATAAGAATAATAACCATTTTTGAGGAGATTTTTGGTTGTAAAGTATTCTCCCACTAACCATATATTAGAACATTCTAGGAATGGAAATAATATAAATCTTGATATGGGAAAATGTTAAATGACTTTCATTTATAAATATTAGAGCTATAGCATAAAAAATATGGGCTATATAACTAAAATTTGTACATTTTAGTATATGTAATTTGTAGCTTAATAAAAGAAGTTGAAATAGGTGGTTGACATTATGAATTGCTATATAAATTTTATAATTATATCTTCATGTAAGATTCATTACAAAAAAATGTTGGGTGTGCATTTACTTAAAAGCTCAATTTAGAAAGAATTAACATTCATACAGTATTAAATCTTCTAATAGCAAAATAAAACATAGCTCTCATTTTACTTAATTTATTTCACAATTTTTATGTTGTAATGCTGCTATATAAGATATTTTCAAATACTATGTTAGAATTGTATTTCACAATTGTTCTTTTTGATGTTATTGCAAAAAAGTTTTTATATTTGCAATCGGGGGTTCTGTCTTATCTTTCTTATAACTCACTGGTCCGTGACAAATTCTGATATATTAATAGTTTTCGATTCATCTTTATAAAATTCAAAGCATGGGTAAGTAATATAATTCAGCCCCTATCTGAATTTTCAGTCATTTTAAATTTTATTATGTTACTACATAGTCTAACAAAATCTGAGACTCATATCTCTTGATTTTCTTAAAATAATAGCCTCTTATAACCATAAGTAAATTGATAAGTATTGTTCCAAGAAATTCACATCTATTATCATGATTCACCTTCATGCAAGCCTCAGATTTAATTCCTAATACCATACAACCAGTTAGAGAAAGATCCAGAACTTCACTACTCCAATGAAAATGAGTTTAAATATGATTTAATTTCCTTTTAATTATAAGATTCAATGTGATTGCTAATTAGTATATGCCCATGCTGCCATATCACATGCTATTTTATAGCAAATACTATTTATAACCCTTCTTTTCTGCGAGATGTCATTTAATCAATTATTGATTAGGTCAAATATTAACTAAGAGCACATTTCACTTCATTATAAATGGACTAATTCAAATTTTATGTTATTTTCCAAAAGTATTACAGAATGTTTATCTGTTAACTGTGAATACAAAAGTAATATATAATTCTAAATCTGCTTCAAAACATATAATCTTTAGTGAAAAACATACTGTTTTGTGTCAGTAGACAATAAATTTAGCCCGAATTTTAATTGAAAAATATTTCCATACCAGATTAAAATTTACATTAAGGTGAATTAAAAGAGAAATTTTAAAAATCCTATTTATAATCCGATCAGAAAAAATAAAATATATGAGTATACTTAACACAGTAGGTAGTATACCTATCCATGATAAACTAAAACACTAAAACAGAAGAAAGAAACTAAGAAAGGGAAAGATAGCTCGTGCTCATAGATTAGAAAAGTAGCATGATTAAAATGGCCATATTGCTTAAGACAATTTACAGGTACAATATGGTACCTATTAAAGTTCCTATGACTTTTTTAAAGGAAATAAAACAAGCAATTACAATATTTATATGGAACTACAACAAGCTCCCAGTGGTCAAAACAACCCTGAGAGAAAAGTAGGAGATACCATTCTCCCTGACTTCAAACGATATTATTACATAACACCAGTAGTCAAAACATGATAGTATTGAAATAAAAACAGAAACACAGGCCAGTGGAATAGAATACAATGTTCAGAAATAAACCCACGCAAATATGGACAGTTAATTTTTGGTGAGAGTGTGATGACCATATAATGGAGAAAGGACAGCCTCTTTAACAAATGGTGTTGAGAAACATAGCAACATATTAAAATAAATAAATAAGTAAGTAAGTAAGTAAATAAATAAATAAATCAAGCTAGATTCAAAATTAACCCCATATACAGAAATTTATTGAAAACTTGTATATATGACCTGAAGCCATAAGATAACTAAAGGAACTACAGGTGTCTGCTACTGGGCATCAATCACAAAGACACATTTCTGAATACATCCTTAACAGCAAGAGAAACAATAGTAAAAATAGACAAGCTGGACTACATCAAACTAAAAATGTTTTTTATTTTAAAAGAAAGCATCACAAAATCAAAAGATAACCAACACATTGGGAGATTTGCCTATAATATGACAAAGGATTGATTTCCAAAATATGTAAAATACTCAATACAACAACACCAAAATAACCTAATTTAAAAAAAAATGGGTCAAAGATCTAAATTCACACTTTTCCAAAGACATACAAACAGCATATTGTTTGACCTCACTAAAAGGAAAATACAAATCAAAACCATCATGAGATATCACTTAAGCCTTATGTAAAAGTACACATAAAAAAAGAATGAGAGTACCGAGTGTGTTTGAACTGGGGGAGCCTGGCGAACTGCCCTGACGGACGGACAGCAGCCTCCACACCGAAGCCCAGCTTGCGGGCTTCGCCGCACGGCGGCTGGTTCTCACCGGCGGCAGGGAACCAGAGGTCCCTCGACCACCGCACCAGCAGCTGACTGAGGGCTCCACGGAGGTCAGGTGAGGTCCCTTCCCTGACTGCCCCCTCAGGCGGCATCGGGTCGCACCCGGTTGCAAGGAAACGGTCCTGAAACAAAGGCGCAGGTCTGCATTTTGCAACCGAAAGAAGCCTTCCAGGCCAGGCTAAAGCAGTACC